>JAOTAY010000007.1:8426911-8464501 GCA_025629805.1 Erythroxylum baracoense | reverse complement strand
GAAAAAGTGAGCACACAATACGTGCTAAGTGTAAAGTGTTTCAAAAAAAAATATGTACCGAGTTTTGTTAAGTGATGCGTTAAGTGATGTGACACGCCACCCTCGCGGGGCACGGATTCGGGTATCACGATCGATATCGGGTTCGGGTTCGACGGGAGTGGGGTGTTACAATAGAAATTGTAGAACTCGATGTCCTCTTCAAAACTGTATTTGAATGTCTTTAATCCAACATCCATAGTGAAAGTTATGCCTATTGTCCCAAATCATGTACATATATATATATATATATATATATATGGACTTATTGATGCTTTCCTATGATACATTTAGGCTTGAATGGAGCTTGTACTTAGTTCGATATGACAATAAGAGATAAAAATGATTGATATGTTTAAGGTGACGATTAAGGATATAAGCATAAGAATATATTGTCGTATATCAAGTGTTCAAATATGGAATGTTGGGATGTTATGAGAATGAAGATAAACCTATGATGGCTAATGAGATTCCATTAAAAGAACCCTACAGAGTGATGCGCTCATGTTTTAACTCACAAGTTAGACTCTAAAAATAGGGTCTAACATTTTTTGGTATCAGAGCCTAGGTTTAGGAGTATCCTAGGCATAAAATGGGTTGTTTTAAAACGTGAAATAACCATGCATTGTTTTTGTATTATTTCACATGATTTGAAATTGTTTTATATGAAGCATGGTTTAAGAAGGTTCTACAAGCACACATGCGAGTTTAAACCTAACATGAAATATGAACTAAAGATTTTAAATGGTTTTAAATTGAAGGAGTGAGTAAGCCGCCTCGAAGGAGAACTCGATCTCGCTATGACTCGATCTGGCTCTCGCCAAGGAAGTACGGATGAGTCTCATGTCCCACAAGACACGGGGACACACTTTACTTATGATTCTGAGACACCTAGTGTGCAACATGAAGTGCCACCACCTTCTCCTCCTATGCCCTAAGTAAACTCCATGGATCCACATTTCTTTCAAGCCTTTGCTCAGGCTTTCATACATGCTATGGGCCAAGTGCCACAAGTTCCAATGCAAGCTCTACTAAAGAGGAGCGGACAGTATGATAAACTCTGCAAGTATGGGGCTGTAGACTTTAATGAGACTACGAATCCCGAAGAAGCTGAAGCATGGTTGAGAAGGACAAAGAGAGTCCTATTTTATATGAAGTAATCAGATGAAGAGAAATTGGATTATGTAGTAAGCTTACTGCAGGGGGACGCACTCCATTAGTGGAAATCGGCGCCCTATAATTAGGTCATACCGCCGGTATTGTCATTGAGAAATTTTTTAGAAGCCTTTGGGAAGAAATACTTCTTGAAAGTAGATGTCCAAGAGAAGGCAAGAGAATTCCTAAATCTCACACAAAGGGATATGAGTGTGAGTGAATATGAGCTAAATTTCACCCCGCTTTCAAGGTATGCGACCAACATTGTTAAGAATAAGGAGGATAAGTGTCGTAAGTTTGATAGAGGACTTCATTTGGGGATCAAGGAGAAAGTATTGATCCACAACTTTTGTGACTACTAACTATTGGTCAATGCTACACTCCAAGCTGAGAAATTGGAGAACATAAAGTATGAAGTAAACAAGAAGAGGAAGAACCGGGAACAGTCTTCCAAGAAGGGAATGAGTGCCCCCATACCTGGGAGGAGTATGAGGACTTTCCACACACAGAGCGAAGTGGGAAGTAGTGGCTCTGCTAAGAACAAGCAAGCAAAGGCAGCTTCAGCTCAAGCCCCAACTATAGGAGGCAACAAAAGGATGGAGAGGAGTAGGTATATAAACCCCCAATGCGAGCATTATGAGAAGTTTCATAGAGGAGAGTGCCTCAAGTTACTTGGAGTATGTTTTCGATGCGGAGAGAAGGGACACATAGTCAGGGAATGTTCCCAAGCACCAAAGCAAGATGGGTCACAGATATAAGCCCCAAAGAGAGCTGAAACAGTAGGAACCAGGCTAGCCACCAAGGTGGGAAGTTTTGGAGTGGCAAAGAAGGTTATTACTCTAGGAAGGCCAAGGGGTCAAACATAAGCAAGGGTGTTTCCTATAACCAGAGATGAAGCTACAGCCGCACCTGAATTTGTTACGGGTATGGCTCAATTATTTGATTCAAAAGTATATTTATTTATTGATTCCGGCTCAACACATTCTTTTATTTCTGCAAGCATGACATTACATGATTTTAATTTGGTGCCATTGGATAGTCCATTGATTGTTAGTACTCCTTTAGGGAGGAATGTGATAATAAGTCAAGCATATAGAGATTGTGAACCCTTTATTGATGGTGGTAGACTGGTAGTGGACTTAATGCCTTTAGATTTAGAGGGCCTAGATGTTATACTTGGAATGGATACCTTGGAGAAATATCATGCAAAGTTAGATTATAGCCTCAAAGAGGTAGAAGTTGATTTTGGCAAAGGTGAGAAGGTAAGTTTTAAAGGAGACAGAAGAACACCATCACTAAGAATTATTTCAACTTTGCTAGCTAACAGGATGATGAGAAAAAGGTGTGAAGCCTTTTTTGGAACACGTTGTGGACACCGAGGTGAATGAAAGAAAGTTAAAAGATTTTCTAATTGTTAGGGAACTTTTAAACGTGTTTCCAGAAGACTTACCTAGTTTGCTACCAACAAGGGAAATCGAATTCGTCATCGATCTGATTCCAGGTACCAAACCATTTCCATACCACAGTATAAAATAGCTCCAGCTGAGCTGAAGAGCTTAAGAAACAGTTGCAAGAACTGTTAAAGAAGGAGTATATAAGGCCAAGTTTGTCACCATGGGAAGCACCAATTCTGTTTGTTAAAAAGAAGGATGGATCATGGTGCATGTGCATTGACTACTGGAGGCTCAACAAGGAGACGATTAAAAATAAGTATCCTCTGCCACGAATCGATGATCTATTTAACTAGCTGCAAGAAGCAAAGGTCTTCTCTAAAATTGATCTCAGTTCAGGCCATCATCAGATTAGAATTAAGGAATCTGATGTACACAAGACAACCTTTAGGACACGTTATGGGTATTATGAGTTCCTAGTCATGCCATTTGGATTGACCAATGCTCCAGTTATGTTCATAGATCTCATAAATAGGGTTCAAGGAATACTTGGACTAATTTTTCATAGTATTTATAGATGACATTCTAATTTATTTCAAAAGTGAAGAGGAACATAAGGAACATCTAAGGATAGTGTTGCAAACACTAAGGGAGAAAGAGCTTTATGCCAAATTTAACAAGTGTGAATTTTGGCTTTATAAGGTGGTATTCCTTGGACACGTAATTTTGAAGGATGGGGTACATTTAGATTCAAGGAAAATTTAAGCAATGATGAAATGACAAGTACCAAAGAAATTGGCATAAGCGAGAAGCTTTCAGGGTCTGGCAGGATATTATAGGAGGTTTGTTAAAGGATTCTCCATCTGGAGTGATGAATGTTAAAAGAGCTTTGAGAAGCTTAAGAACAGATTAACAAGTGCTCTAGTTCTGACCTTGTCCATGGGAGATAAGGGTTATACAGTTTATAGTGATGCTTCAAGGAAGGGTTTGGATTGTGTGTTAATGCAAGGAAATAAGGTAATAGCTTATGCCTCATGGCAACTAAAGTCTTATGAATTTAATTACTTGACCCATGATCTAGAATTAGCAGCAATAATTTTTGCCTTGAAAATTTAGAGACATTATCTATATGGAGTTCAAACAAGGATTTTTACTGATTATAAAAGTCTCAAGTACTTATTGAGCCAGAAAGAGTTGAATTTGAGACAGAGAAGGTGGTTAGAGTTGTTTAAGGATTATGACTTGTTGATTGACTACCACCCAGGCAAGGTAAATGTAGTGGTCGCTACCTTGAATAAGAAATCCTCCATAGCCCATGTTTAAACAATTTATCTGCCATTGTTGGAAGAGATGGCTAAGTTTAGAATATGCTTGAAATAAGAGGAACCTGATTGCATTATTGCTAATTTTAGAGTGAGACCAATACTCAGAGAGAAAGTTAAGGAGTTTCAAAAACAAGATGTAGATTTGAACAAGCTTCGAGAATAAATTAAGAGTGACAAGGAATCTGAAGTGGAATTAAGGGATGATGGACTTATGGTTGTAGGCAATAGACTTTATATTCCAAATGTAAAGGAGGTAAAGGATGAGATACTCGACGAGACACACAATACACCTTATGCCATGCACTTAGGTAGCACTAGGATGTACAGAGATTTGAAAGAGCATTTATGGTGCAAAGGCATGAAGAAGGATGTAGCAGAATATGCAAGCAAGTGTCCAGTGTGCCAGTAAGTCAAGGCTAAACACCAGGCACCTTTAAGCAAGTTAAGGCCATTGTTCATTCCTGAGTGGAAGTGGCAAAGGATAACTATGGATTTTCTAATGGGTTTGCCCAAGACCAGTAGGAAGCATGATGACATATGGGTTATTCTTGACCGTTTGACGAAGTCAACCCATTTTTTAGAAACTAAACAGACTAATTCTCTATATGTACTAAAAAAGAAGTATATTGATGACGTAGTAAGATTACATGGGATTTCAGATTCCATAGTTTCTGACAGAGATCTTCAGTTTACTTAGAAATTTTTAGAAAGCATCCAAGAAGCTCTAGGGACCAAGTTAAATTTTAGCATTACTTTCCATCCCCAAATAGATGGTCAATCTGAGAGGACCATTCAAATCCTTAAAGGAATGCTCAGGACATATGTGATGGATTTCAAAGGTGCTTGGGTTGAGCACTTGCCATTGGTCGAATTTGCTTACAATAATTCATACCACTCGAGCATTTAGATGGCTCCTTATAAAGTACTATATGGAAGAAGATGTAGAACTCCTATATGTTGGGATGAAGAAGGAGAAAGGAAATTAATAGGACCAGAGTTACTCCAAATGACAATTGATAAGGTCAATCTAATTAAGCAAAGGCTTAAAGTAGCTCAAGATAGAATGAAGAGCTATACTGATTTACATCAAAAGGAAACGGAGTATAGAGTTGGTGAGAAAGTCTTTTTAAAGACATCTTCTTGGAAAGGAGTCATGATTGTTGAGAAGATTAAGCTACTTGCCTATAGATTGGCACTACCACCAGAATTGTCACAGATATATGATGTCTTTCATGTTTCCATGTTAAGGAGGTATAGATTAGATCCCTCCTACATCATTCAGACCACTGAGGTTTAGTGAGAGATGATCTAACTTATAAGGAAACTCCAGTAGAGATTCTGGACGCTAAGGAAAAGGTCCTCAAGAACAAGACAGTTCAACTAGTTAAAGTCCTGTGAAAACACCATTCTAAGAAAGAGGCCAAGTGGGAACCCTTGGAGGCCATGAAGGAGAAGTATCCATACCTCTTTAATAACTCAAGTAAGAATTTTGAGGATGAAATTCTTTTAAGAGGGGGAGAAATGTTGACCCCTGAATTTTTTTGTTGAGTTAAGCATAATTTAAATAAATTATGAGGTCATAATAGAATAATTATTGGAGTTTAATTAATTATTACAGTGTTAGTAGAATCTTATTACACTGGTTAGTTAAATTAAAGCAGTAGGAACTTATTGAGGGCAATTGTGCCATGTCACTTAAGTATAAAAGCCATGAAGCAATAAAGGAAGGGTAAAGTAGACATTTAGCACTCATTAGGGTAGAATTAGAAGAGGAAAATTTTGTCTTGTTCATTAGAGGAAGAAAAGCGTGAATGAAGGGAGAGAAGGAGAGAAAAAAGAAAAAGAGAGAGAAAAGGGAAGAGGGTTTCGACCATGAGATAAAAGAAAGAAGATAAAGCTTAGGTTTTATCTTTTCTTAGTTTTCAAGAGTGATTTTGAGATTATTCAAGAAGAGAAAAAGAAAAAGGAAGAGAAGAGCTTCCATTTGAGCCAAAAATTTCTTTGTTTGGTGAAGATTCAAGGTAAGCCCATTTTTTTATTCTTTGGATTTTTGGAAGAGTTTTAGTTCATAAAGCTTAGGAAATACATGGGTTTAAGTATTCTAGAATCAATTTTTAGTGAATATACTTTTTGGGTGCTCAATTTGTATTCCTATGGAATTGAATTTTAGCTAATGTTAAAGGGAATCAAGAAAGGCAAGAGGAGCAAGAGGAGGGGCATTTTTAAGCAAGTTTTTAAGCAAGGAATCTAGATAGGTTACATATTTATAGTTGAGTTAATGAGCCATGAGTATTTTTCCAAATCAATACAGTTAAATTATTTCAATTGCTTTATAAATGTTGCATTTATTACTTCTCAAATGATTTAAATAATTGTTACATGTTTGGTACATGAATCTTGTTGAAATATATCATGCTTATAATTGAAATATATAATGTTTTATAATTGAAATATAAAATGATGATGGAAATTATATTTGAAATATATCATGCTTATGGAAATCATGTTTTTGAATTGTGCGGGTTTGTGGTGGTCCATCATATTATGTCAGGTGCACGTTGACCATGTTAAAGGCTTCTCCCACTTGCCCTCTAGTGGCATAGAACTCCATCATGAACTCCCTCATGATTATTGGAGATTCGCAAGAACTCCCTCAAGTTTATTGAAGATTCTCAAGAACTCCCTCATATTTATTGGAGCTTCGCAAGAACTCCTTCATGTATATGGACTACCTAAACCATTATGAGTGCTTAAGTTGTTTATAACTTGTTGAAAAGTTTGATGAATACATTACTTAAGTTGTTTACTATTTGTTGACAAGTTTGAAGAATACACGACTGATGTTGTTTATGAATTGTTTGACAAGCGTGAGAATTTGATAAATAATTGTTTTATGGATTCAATGTAATTTACTATAGCAATGAATATTTTCAATGGTTTTGCTTGTTTCTCCGCTATAAACTTATTACCCATGAGCTTTTAAGCTCACCCCCTATTCCTCCCCATCTCCAGGTAAGAGCAAGAGATCGAGTGATAGAGAGTCAAAGCATCACTCTAAGTCTGCAATTTTTTTGTATTTAAATTAGTATAGGAAAACTCAAGGCTTTAGCCGTATTTCAAGTAACACTCAATCGTGTATATTTTGTATTTTTGGATTATGAGACCAATTATGTATTTCGGTCTTGAAATGCCCATTAAAGTTTTGTAAAACTTTTTTCATTTGATGTTAATGAAATATATTTATGTTTTGCTCATGACTTTTTAAGTTTTCGCATTGCATTTTCAAGTATTCATAGGGGTAAAATTTGTGTTCTGATGATAACTTGCATTTTATGCATGTTATTTGTGTGTGTTTCATGTTCTTTTGATATTTTTATGTGAGATTTTGCTTGTGTTTCTATGGTAATTCGTGTCTTTCTATGTTCTAGGTAATGAAATACCAAAGTGATGCGATTTGGAGTAAATTTGGCTAATTTGAAACTGGACAAAATTTCAACATGACCATGTTGAAGGTGCCGCGACGCTGACAGATTGGTACCTCCAAATTTCGGATTAATTACCTTAGAATTTGGGCCCAAATGACACAGTCCCCTATGCTGGACGAAGTCAAGTTATTTTGTAGCCCACTGGAGCCTTATTTTCATATTTTGTTAGGTCTCATTTTGCTTATTGTAAAAAGTAAACCTAGACTATAAATAGCCTCATTCTAGGAAATTAAAAAACAATGAGAATTAGAATATAGGACATGGCAGCAGCTCTTGTGTGTGAAAAACAAAAAACTCTTCTCTAAGAACAATGTCTTTTGCCATTGCTATGCAGTGGCTAACTCTCCATCTAGACAAGCTATCTAACATTCAATTAATATAATTGGTGAGACTCCTTGGGTTTAATTGCTTTTGTTCATCTCTTATATTTGTTTGATCTCTGCTCTCTAATCTATTTATTGTCATCGTGTTTGTTGATCAATGAGGCCTGTTAATTGATTGACTTAGTGATAAATTGTCAAATAGATTAGTGAATCCGTGATTTCTGTCTATCGAAGTAGCAAATTAATTTCAATTAAGAAGTTAATGAGATTAAATAATTTAGTCTAAATAGAGTGTGGTTTCTCTGATTTTATTGGCTAAGACAAAGTCCATTAGAGTCTACTACTGCCATAGATTATATTCTGTAGAGCTTTACTCAGAAATAGTCTAATTGGTTAGGGTAATAATCTGAGCTTCACTCAGCTTTATCAAATAATTAGGAATGGATTGGTTAATATGTGTTGTTTACTGCCAGCTATAACTTCGTCCATAAGAATGAACTGAATTTATGTTTTCGAGTCTATCATCGGATTAAAGTATTGAATGGAGGAGTACCTTAGCTAGGTCTTTCTTTATATTGTTTTTAGTCTTTATTTTTAATTATCTTCTGCATGACTTCGTGTTCTAAAATTAATCATTCCTAAATCAATTCTGTTTATTTTTATTATTTCCGCACAAATAAACAATTGCTACACTGGTCTTTGTGGTTCGACCCTATTCACCACTTTGCTCATTTAAGTGTTCTAGAGTAGGAATTTATTTTTGCTGGTTTGACACGCCATCATCTGACTTTAGGGAAAAAACTGTATTAATCTAGGCTGATTTGGACAAGGTTGTCTTTTTGGAAGTTGTAGTTTATCCTCTTAACTTTCCAATGATATAAAGTGTGTAATTTTTGGAGATTAGATTTGAAAGGTAGGATTTTTACAAGTTAGTGATGCTACACAGGGTGCATGCTAGACACTTTATACCCCTTTTCTAACTTGATTTATCAGAAAAAGAGTACTATGCTGTCTTGAAATGGGAAGAATTAGTGTAATAAGTTAGAGATGAAATAAAGGTGAAAAAGGGAGTTGAACTTGTGCAAAAATTATGATGAATGTGCATAAGTTTGAATGTTATGTTTTTGGATTGATGACCAAACATAGATTATGATTTGGATATAAATGATATTAAGCTGAAATGAAAGTGATAATGAAGGGAAAATGATGAGGAAAATAAGTTTAAAATGATAGATATGCATAAGAGAGGTCATAAGTAACTTGTAGAAGTTAAAATTCTAGAAATTGAACCGTAAATGTCCGTTGGGCAGACTTGACATCCGCTGGGTGGATCTTCTTGGGAATTCTAGCGTTCCAGCTCAATTTATGTCTGTTTGGAGGGACATATGTCCACTAAGCAAACATTCTCATAACAGTTATATAAATGTACAATTTTGACCCTTTAGACGGCAAAAACTCTTTTTGGAGTCCGCATGAAAGTTGTAGAACTCGAAATCCTTTTCAAAACTATACTTGAATGACCTTAATTTGACATCCATAGTGAAAGTTATGCTTATTGTCCCAAATCATGTACATTTATAAGTTGTGGACTTATCAATGCTTTCCTATGATACTTTTAGGCTTGAATGGAGCTTGAAATGTACTTAGTTTGATGTGAAAATAAGAGATAAAAATGAGTGATATGTTTAGGGTGACGATTGAAGATACAAGCATAAGAATGGACTGTCGTATATCAAGTGTTCAAATATGAAATTTTGGAATGTTATGAGAATGAAGATGAACTTATATTGGCTAATGAGGTTCCATTAAAAGAACCCAACAGAGTGATGTGCTCACGTTTGACTCACGAGTTAGACTCTGGAAATGGGGCCTATAACAATGAGTGAGCACATCGATGATAGTTCACTCACTGAGTTCGCAAATTCATCAAAATTGTAATATTGATTTTCAGGTACGAGGGAGACAACTTTTAAAGCAAACTAGTAGAAGTTCAGTACTATCAAATTTGGAAAACAAGAATGCCTTAAAATTCTGGTCAGCTGATATCTGAGGAGTATAATAGATTGTATTTATTTAGTTTCTCATTTCATGTAGAACAAATTGTAAAAGAGCAGTAAACTCTCAAATATTTTTGGTAATATCAATATATGTATTATGAAGTGTAATGCTACAGTGTAATTTATGTTTGTGAATGAAATGGAAAAAGTTAATTTTATGTCTACTTATGTCTTGTATGATGCCATGAAAGTTAATGTAATTGATCTAACATGCTATTTTTATAGGATATGTTCTTCAATGTCCTCTAGATGTTCAGGATATACTCTATAGTAGTAGTGTGTTACATTTATTCTTTGACTTTAGAAAAACTAAAGAAAACATTGTAGTTATATCTTTCTATGTTCTAACACGATTATAAGTAGATATAACAAACTGCATATGGATCGCAGCTGCTACCAATACATAGAGTACAACATCTGCAGATCGCAATTTCAAATCCTTGTCCTTCAGAAATATTCACAGAAGAGAGGGAGTGAAGGCAAACTCTACAACTGATCTAAGCTCATCCCAGTCGCCGTAATTAATAAAGTCACTTCCATAAGGGCTAGAAATACTCGATGTTGAAGCCACAGGTAGAGGCTGCTGATGAGTGCTAGGGCTCAATTGGTTAGCGTGAAACTGTTTCCACTCATTGAGATGATTCACAACAGGCTTTTTCTCGCTTTGTTGAATGAATGGGGTGCTGAAACAAACGTAATTTTCTCGACTGCTAGAGTCCATACTGCATGTTTTTGAGCTTGTATCGAGCGCTTGATTACGCCTGGTGGATAGTTGTCTCCAATCAGAAGTGTACTTTCTGTAGGACACATTTCTCTTGAAAATTCGGCACAATGTCCAAATTTCCTGTGGTGCCATTCAAAAGAAAACAAGTGTAAGAACTAGGTTAATGATTAAAGTTACCTTGAAATTTGAGTTATATCGATTTCAAAGTTCATACAGCTTCTGGTGTAGAGTTCTTGACACTATGAGTTATGTTGTTCGTGTTGCTGTCGCTAGTGGGAAGGCGAAACTCATGCATCATCCAATCGGTTTTGGTGCCTTTGCCAGCACTTCCACGATAGTAAACCAACGTCTTCTTAAGTCCAATACAGTCCCGGCCTTCTCCTCCTTGCGGGTACACAGGCTTGTCTATGCCCGTTGCTTTCCAAAACCCCGATCCTGTTACCCTATTCGGTCTTATGCTATTCCTGTACTTCCTTCCTCTCTTACAGAAGAAGTAACCTTCAGTATCTCCAACACCGCTTGGCTCTGAAAGAAGCATAGCAGTCATTAGTATAAGATCGAGAAATGCAATTTAAAACGGTTATGCTTTTTCGTATCTTAATTGACTGCGTAACGGGATACGATATTGTTGCACTAAGCAATTTGCTTTTATGTAGTTACACAGTTATCATAAAAAGTTTATAGAAACGAAAATCTTAGGCTTCCAAGGCAATTTAAGAAAGGCATCTAGGAAGTTTGCAGTTCTAGTGTCTCGCTGGGAAATTATTCCATAATCCACGCTATTAAGCTAGTGCTGCACTCGTCTAGTGAATTTTTCTGAAAACACTCTTAGGATGAACCAACTCAATTGTGAAATACAATTACTTCCTCCAGTTTTGAAGAAATAGATCGTACTTAGAACGCGAACAATTAAATAGTTCCATTTGCATGGGGTAGTTCATCCGTCTTGAAGACACCATCTTATTCAGGTTTCATGGATTATAACCTTATTAAAATAGAAATGAAATGCAAAAGAGTGAAAAAAAAAACATGAATAAGATTGACTAGCATCTGTTTGGTTCTTTACAAAATTACAAGTCCAAAACCTAGCTTTTATATTTTCAAATTACTATATATATATATATAGGTGTATATAAGTTGCAGAGATATAAAAGCCTCAATACATATAAGAGAGATGAATTAGAACTGTACTTGGTAGATCCCAGGGATCATACTTGTAGATATCAACTTGCTTGATGAGCTCGATACTGATGGGTTTCCTGTCAACTTTTCGGCGAAGATAGAAACTGATAAGTTCTTCATCTGTTGGATGAAACCTGAAGCCTGGAAGTGGAACTTCATCATCATCCTTATTGCTAACAGTACTCATACTAGCTTCTTGACCGATCATCATCATTTTCTTCTTCTTCTTCTTCTTCTTCACCAGTGCTTCAATTTAAGATATGCGTGCAAATATAGGCCACAGAACAGCAGGAAATGGTCACAAAAACACACTTTCAACACCAAGGAAGCTTACTTTAATAAGTCACCAGAGTTGGTAGACCATCGGGGTCAAGTCTTGAATTTTCTCTCAAGTACTGCGGTGGGGGTCTACAGGATTTTGGAAAGAGTCTTTTGCAATATTATTTTATGGGTCATCATCACAGAGTTTTATAATATGAGCCATGGGGTTGAGACTCCATGCGATTAGTATTATCGTCATGGCATCAATACATTCCCCATACTGTATACACCTATCAAATGAATACTCGCATATTTTGACCAAGTTACCCTTAATTACATCAACTTATTATTTTATTCTAGAGTGTAAAACTTATACTTGGTCCTTTGTTTCCCATTTTTTACGAGTTATATTTGTTGAACGGGACTTTATCGTTATTAGAGTCGTTTTATTTTCATATGCCAGTTTCCCTTTCAGTCACTAGCTAACGTGTAATATCGTGTAAACCCTTAATGTAAACATGTTCTTGCCGAGTCAATGTTCAATAGAGAGCTTGATTTGGTGCCCACAAATTTTAAACGTGTTTTGGGTTACAGGCGGATACTCAGATGCACAGTTAAAAGTTGGTCTTTTCCAAATTCTCACATGAAATCAAGTTACAACTTAATACTAAAACTTGAATTAAGATTATTATTATTATTATTATTACTACTTTTTTTTCTTTGTTCCTAGGTACAATGTGTCCTTTACTTCGTTTCGACGTAATTAGTAAGCATTCCTCTTCCTCAAATGGGAAGCCAAAACCTGGATGCCTCAAAATTATGCATCCTATCTTCTTTTTACTTAAAACGAGTATGAAATGGTGATATAACTGATTTAATCGAAAACCATTGTTTCATTCACCCTTACAAACATCGAGGAAAGTACTCTGCTTTTGATAATATTAATCCGAATATTAATATGGTTATTACATTCTTTTCAATTTTTGAAATTAATTTATACATTAATAATACAAGAACTAATAAAAGATATAAATCACAATAGCATTGAGAACAAAAAAAAATAGAACCAAATCGTTTGAACCGTTAACCACTAAACTATTGGTTTTGTAATTAATAAAAAGTGCAAACTGCTACTTTGATTTATTTTTGCTTTATTCAAATTTATGTGTTTATATATGCAAAATGTTCATGATTATGTACAATATAATTGATCAAATATATAAAATATTCTAAAGGAGTTAATGGCTTTAAATTATTAAGTGTCGTAACTACACAAAATCTAAGGACTAATGTGAGCGTCAAATATTTTATATTTTTTATTAAAAAATAAAAAATAATCTTTCTGTACCATGTTTATAGAATAAGTACTCTTCCGAAAATGAGAAAATAGTTGATGAATTTTTTTATTTTTTAAACAAGTTTTAATTCACATTTATAACAAAAATATAATTTTAATTATTTATTTAATACTAATTCAATCAAAAATTTTGCAAATATTTTTTATTATATGATTAATAAATGATGATCTTTTTCTATATCATAATATATGATACCTGAAAAGGAACCATCCAAAAACGAATGCCACCAAAAATGACCAAAAAAGAATAAACCTACGATAATTTGTGATTACAGCAAAATAGGAAAAGGGATCACATTTCACATATCATGTTTCCTTTTCTTTCATGACATATCCTATTTTTATGTTGAAATTGCATAATATATAATTCTACATAAAAGTTCATGTACGTTAATCTATATAAATTTGATTTTTGAGAAATAATTGTTTAAAAGAAAAAAAGTAAACCACCCAAAACGTTTATAAAAATGAAATCCATTATCTTGCTGCTTTCTTTTAAAATTTCGTTCCAATCATATTAAACCATCCGCTGCACACCATTAACTCAGAGTTATATAAGATTGATTCAAGAATTACATAGTTGAAAAGGATAATAAAAATCAATATGATGGTTAATCTAAAGATATATGGTTATGCCAACAAGTCCTATCACGAAACAAAATAATAATGATAATACTTCAACTATGAACAATAGCAAGTGAAATAAGAGTCTTTTCTAGATGGAAAAAAAAATAAAAAGTTATATTGGTAAAAAAAAAAAAAGAGTTAGTATCTATATAAATATTATCAAACTAAACCTAACTGAAGCTTTGTCCGATAAGTTTTGTGACAGACCCGAATTCAGCTTCTATCTGGGTAATCGGATTCCACACCCGCCGATGATAACAGACAAATAATTGAAGCCGGAGACAACTTGACCTCATTGGAACCTTCTTCGGTCAACCCAAGACTGCAGCACTCTTTTGGGTGGTCCAAAGTTGATCCGGTGCTCCCATAATTGAGCAGGAATAGAATGCTTCATAATTTCGTCCAACCATAAAAGGATTCACTTCTCATTATTGACGACATTAATTAAAAGCTTGGAACAATTTATAGTTTGTTTCAGCTTTTAGAGTCGGTGCATATTCAATTTCGATTCTAGTACTGACTGTTAATTTAACTAATTAAATTGTACAGTAATTTTTCTTACATTAATCACTTGATAATTTTTGTTAAGGATTCAATTTAGGCTGTTAAATATCTTTGTTGATTGGAAGAAATTTGTAAGTTATATTATTTCGTTTATGCAATATAATTTAATTTTATAAAAGCGTATATAGTGAAAGGAATTATTAATTCATTACCTTAATTTGTAAGGATTTATTACAACATTTTAATTTATAATAGAATTTTATTCAATTACTATGGAACTTGTGTTTTGATTTTACGTTCAATTAAAATTAAGAATTAAAAATGACTACATTTTAGAGCTAAACTTTTTGAATCTTTACTGTTATAAATGAAATTGGGAAAATTGGTTTTAATAATTTAACATTTGAGTTTTCATCGTCCAATCTTTCAAAATTTATCTCTTAAACTATATATTTCGTGTAGTTTCTAAATTTTAAACTTAGGTTTAAATATTTATGTAAGATATTATTTATGCACATATATATATATATATATATATATATCCTCAATATATTTTATATACTTATACGTGGAAATTTTTTTTCATTTATTCATATACGTACATTCTTGATATGATGATAATATAATACGTTTCACATTCTAGCTATTTAACCAGGAATTATCTTCTATTGAAGAAGGTCTAATTTTCGTATGAGTAGTGGATACATTAGCTAGATTTAAACTAAAAGTTTAGAACGATTCAAGTGTGTTGTATAATTTATATCTCTTTCTAAGCCTAGGTCCAGGAAAAAACGAGAAGAGAAACAACGAAAATTAGGATAACCACTAAATCCAAAACAATGCTCATGACCATGACCCCAGAACAGACCGGGTCCATGTGTCGTGTATGTGAGTGCTACTATAAAAAATATTTTAGTGTACGTGGGACAGACAAATTCTAAGATAAAAATTATTTATATCATTTAGCCACTTTCAATGACGTTTTCAAGTATCTCCATTATTATTAAATATATATCTAATACCTATACGTGGACTTGAAAGTACAGCATAGAATGATAAGCTTTCTAGAAGTTAAAGTATAGATGTGCATAATTTGACTCGTACATGTAAAAGATGTCTTGTATATTCAAGGAAACTATTCTGTCGATTGTTGTCTGTTTAAAATCTGGCGACTATTAAAAATTAATAACTTTGACTTGAAGGTGGGAGGACTGGCCATGAACATGATAAGCATTTCAAGGGTTTGAATTTGTTGTGCTAATTCTGTCTTTGTAGTTCCACCTTATTTCATGGAAATATGGTCCCCTAAATGTTTATAATTTAAACACCGAATAAAGCCAATGTCATTATACTAACATATTGAACTATATATGTATATGACAAGGGTGTAAGCGGTGTTCAGCAAACACTATTGTAATCACAATGTCGTGGTTTCCAAGCCAATGATCGCAACTAGGAAATACTTTTGCAGACGTTTCTATTTCAATCTTCTTTTTTTTCATTTGTTGAAAATGGGAGTAGCACCACGAAAAAAATTACATGTACTGTTTTTACCACATTCACGTGTATTACAAAATAAAAGCCAAAAAGCCTATCTAGTGACATTCCCTTTATAACCCCAGAATCAGCTAAAATACTCATCTCTTTTAAGCAAATGTATAACATGTACTTGCTATCACTGATTCAAGAGTGTTCTACACTGGGACAAGAAAGGAAGCTCGTTACATAGGTAACTTATCATTAACAATATGTGATTTAGGTTTTTTTGAAAAATAATACGTGATTCAGGTTCAGCGCATAGTATCTTTTATTGCTTTTGTATCCTGCAGTTCACAATTATCGATGCTGTACCTTTCACCCAAAAAAAAAAAAAAGAAATTAGTTCTACTATAGACCCATCCCTATTGGTATCCCTGTAATAGGTTCAAACGTCAAATGCTTCTTTACTACATTATGTGTGGCTTTGAAATGAAGTTAATATTCGAATCGGTTTCAATGACGTCTAAGCAAGTTTTCAAACTGTTTCCGGTTAAAACTGTACAATATTTCGGTGTATGTAGGTAGTCGATGTCGATATTTTCCTAACTTATCCTATATCAACTTATGGGTACCTATCAGTTATACTTTTCAACAGAAGGATTAATATAAGAAAATTAACGTTTTTTTAATGTAAGATTTGATGTTTCTAAACTTTTAGGTATTAGCTTCCTTTAAACAAGATAGTCTCAGTAGGAATTTGTGCGTTCAGTTTGTTTTCCTGGAAAATATCAATTATGAATTTATAAAGTTGGGCTTGGGACATCAACCTTCCGGAAAATAAATGAAATTGAATTCTTCGGAGCAAGTAACTGTCCTGAAGGATTCATGGCATGAGTTTCATGAAGACATCGAGTAACTTTCAATCTGATATCGATTACAACTGCAGCTGGATGATTGCACCCGGGACATACAATACCTACTGAAACACTAGCTATCTTTCTCTCATTTTGATGAAAGCAAATAACCAAAGAATGAATTGTTTACCCATCAAAGCTTTGATAGTACTGTAGGAAGCAAAATGTGCATACCAAATGCCTCATTTCTTTAGAAATCATGATTTTTCTCATCAGATGGATTAATTGTGTTACTGATTCTATATGAGCTTGGGATTATGTCTCATAACTACAATTACGTTAAGAGCAAAACTTGTTTAAGCAATGCATAGATAAAAAGGTTCTAGTCAAAAGATGTTTTCTAAGAATTCTTTAATTAAAAAACAAACTTACTTTAAAAAGAGTTTACCTTACACATAAATATAAAAATAAAGGATGCAAATTGATAAAGGTAAAAGAAAATGAAAATGGATGGCCCAAGTGATACTGAAATTAAAAATAAAAACAAAACCATAAAGTAGTTTCGAACGGGGAAAAGTATACAGGGATTGGATCTGTATAGAGCGATGTGTTTTATTTGTGTTATCCCCAGGAGTTTACTAGTCTATTTGTACTGAAAACCCTTATTCAGTAAATTAAAAGCTACATGACGTTGAAACTTCTAATTGTGGACTTTAACTCCATATTTTGGCATGTCAGATCGTCAACTATCGGGACTTTGACTCTCTAGTTAGTCCTCAGAAGGAAAGATATTTGCACTCCTTTTTATTAAAATTCTTTACTTCAATAATAAAACGAGAGATATCAATTTTCATTAGATTTTAAGATATTTTTTTACTTTTTAATTTATTACTAGAGTATTATAATATATTTTCTTAATTTATTGCAAAGGCTTTCATCTTCTTCTTTTTTTTTCATATTGATATGTGATTTGACATTCACCTCCTATGTGAGATATCACAGTTTTAATTCTTGTTCCTTTATAAATAAGATCGATTAGATCAAACTCCCATGTGATTTGGTCTCCTTTTTCATTTCAATCACTATGTTTGAAAGACTATTCACTTGCCCTTACGTGATATATATAATTTAGCAATCAGATAATCCACTTCTATCATATTCCTTTAGTTTTTCATCCATTCATATCTTTAAAATGATGTCAAATTAAAATTTAAGAATATTAATACTATATTTTTAGATAAAATATATGAAAAATAAATAAATTATTGTAAAGGGAGTTATGTAATATCTAAATAATAATATAAGAGTGTAAGTGATAGTTTTTAAAAATGAGAATTAAAATAAGAAAATATCAAATCACAGTGAATCCCAGTATATTTAACCTATAAAATATGATGTAAGCATGACATTAAAATTGTAATTCATGAGTTTAGGTATTAGACCTACTTTTGATAGAGCATGTTGTTAATATGACACTAATGTAGATATTAAACCTAATTTAACTATAACATATTATTAATATGACTCACGAGTATTAAACCTAGTCTAAATAAAGCATATTACAAATATATGACTAACAATAATAAGAACTAGATCTTGATCTCTTATAAAAACAAATGAGTTTATGCGTAATTAGTTAAGAAGAACCTATTTTAAGTTGTTAGAATATTTTTTAATATTATAATATCATATTTATAATTATGAAATTATTAATACAATATCAATCCCAATCATGATTTATCTATGATAACATTATTGTGAAAAATGACAACCAAGGTAATCAGAGTTCATTCATTTGTATATATTATGCAAGATCATTAAAAAAAATTATAAAAGTCTTCTATGTTTTAATTAGACAAAGTATATGTTTAGATGACCATTACATTTAGAATGAAATAATTGCAATATATAATGCTTGATTTTCAAGGAATTTTTAGAAGTTATTTAATAAAAAATAATTATTACTACCAATTTTTTTAAGAAATGATTATGATTAATATCTAGGAGATAATTTGTAGTTTTATTGAGGAAAGTGTGCAAGAATTACAAAATTGCAAATGTTTCAAGTAAGACAAACATGAAAGTCTTGAATTGTTAAATTTAAATGGAGAATCTCATATAAAAAGTCCAAATACTTGAATAAAAGGAGACATTATTAGACGACAAAAATATCAACATATAGATTTATCTAAACAAATAAGTATCTCTTATTTTGAGCAATTCTACTTAGTTTAAACCTATAATTGTATTTCACATTTTGTTATCAAATCATATATTTTTTTGGATCTATTACATTTTATCACTAAAAGAAAATAGCACTATTGGCGACGTTTAAAAAAAGTTACAGAATCTAAAAAAAAAGTTACAAAATACCATTTGCAACTTTTAAAAAATGTCACAAAAAATATCGTGGAATGTAGTGTAGGCAAAAGGTTCATACTGATATGGTTTCATCTAATATGAAGAAGAGGATGAGAACTTGAGTAAAGATTGAGTGTTTTTAGAAAAACACTTGCAAAGAGTCTACAAAAACTCTCCTAATACCCACAGGTAAGTACTCTAGCACTCTCTGATATTTTCCTCACTCAATACTTACATATAATTCAATACGATGAGAAAATAATGTGTTGATACAATGTTTGTTTTTCTTCTCTTTTATAGATGATGAAGTGAGTGGCTTTTGGATGTGTTTGCATGAATCAGATAAGTATCATGTGCCTTCCACGTGACTTATTTATTCTCCCCCTTTTGTCTGCGTATTATATTGTCTATTGCTGCGTTATGTCTTCTTGTGTTTGAGGCTTCAGACAAGAGTTGAAAAACGACTGTGTATCACATGGTTATGTCCTAAACTAAGTTATTTACTTTCTATCTGATTAGAACCTTCGAGAGCCTCTCTCTTCATCTCCTTCAGACATTTCTTCTTGGATTCTTCATGTTCTTCAAATTTCTGCTACTGTTTTATGCTTCTGAGTGTTGGTTGATGGAGTATACATGATTCTCATCACATATCTTATGTTTTTTTTATAGTTGACTAATTGGAAGCATGATTTCCACTTGGATTTCATCCTGGAATGGTATTTTTAATTATCATCAATTTTGATGTCTTCCAATATTTGTTTAGTAATCAAATCTACAGTTAGTATTTTGATGACAAGTTTTAATAGTTATTGGAAATAAAAATTGTAAGCTAATAAATCATATGGTTGAATAGCCAATTTGATTATGCATAATATTTGATATAGGGCTCCACCTCCCGTGTTCACCTTTTAAGTATTCTAGTATTCATCTATAGTAGAGACGTAGTGGTGGGAGAGAACATAAGGTATACGTTATCATTTCTTTCCAATTTATAGGTGCCAAAGAAGTTCCCAATGTCCTATGTTCTAGCAACCTATCAGCATGAAAGATCTAAAAAGGTAAAAAATGTTCCTAAATAAACGTCTTGTGTTTTTACTTCTAAATGCAAATGACTTATCTATTTCTATATTTACTAAATATCTTCTGTTTTTTATTTTTAAATGGGAATGACTTATCTTTTCTATATTTGCGAGTTAAGAAATGCTTAAAGCTGTTAAACGTTAGAGAAGTTTTATGTTTAATCCTTCTAAGAATAGTACCATATTTCATCTTCTAAATCTTGGGGATTTTGAATTACAACATGTTTGTATTTTTCTTACCTGATATGAAACTATTTTTTTATTTTTTATTCATATTCACTCTTTTTTTTATTTAACATATCAGTTTGAAGCTTAACTTTATTAAAATCCTCACTTGCTTTGGACCCAATTGTTAATGGGTGCTAACCATGCTAAACTTAAAGAGTGTATAATCCAACACTTGGCTACTGCTGTTATAAGGGGACGATGACAAATTACAAAAAGGGGAGGCCAGAGGATTAGGTAATCAGCTTCGGGTCATTCATAGTTCTTATTATTCTCAACTCATTATAATGTGCCTCCTATTGACCCAGTCTCATCTTCTCTTACTTAATAAGATGATAGTGAACATACCTTTCCAATAACAATATTAAACCCATCTCCTTAAACTAATGATGAGAAAGAATCTTCACAACTCGTTATATAACAATATAGTAATGCCACATCTGATCCCACATTTGTGTAGAAAAAGGATTAGCTATTCATTTTATATTACTTTTGTCGGTATAATTTGATGATACTTATTTAAGGAATGTTCAACATTTTAAATTAATAATGTTTTTCTACGATTTAATTTGATAATAATAACTAAAAATCTCATAACAAAAATATGTTAATACATTATATACAAAGCGTTGCAAATTACTTAATATTATGAATTATGAAAAAAGTTGTAAATAATATTTGACAATGTTTTCACGAACTAATAATTACAAGACTCTCCTTACAAAATTAGAAATGTAGTTAAAAGGTTTCACTTACGAAACTAGAAAACTGTTGCAGATCATATATCACTATGAATGCATAAAACTTAGTAAAAAAGCATTACTTACATTTTTATCATCTGATGCTAAATTTTTTTCTCACCAACATTAACTTACACTCAATATTTGGCTACATATTTATAGTGTTTTAGGTAAGAACATACTTTGTAGCTAATAATGTTTGTCTATGATTATGGAAAACATCACCTATAATTTTTTACTACGAAAAAATTGGCAATGTTTCATATGACAATATAGAAATATCACAAATAATGATGTGTGAAGATTTTTTGATAAATTGACTACATTGTTATTGATTGTCTATAATCTAGTTTATTGTAGTGAATGTAATAAGATTTTGGGAATATATAATTTCTTTTGAATCAACTAAGTTTTTAAACAATGGTTTTGATGAACATATAAGAAGAATAAAATTTGCATTACTTAAGATTAATAATAGCAATTTTTTGTATGAAAAGCTAGGTAAAATTAGATGTCAAGACTTTCTATTCTTTCTGTATTCTCAAATTGAAACGAACTATTATTAACAAAGAGAGTCGAAAAGATTAAAAGATATGTAGCCAATGAATGAGGCGAGCTTCCTTTAAGAAAGAACTCACACATTCAGACTTTTTTGAGTTATATGAAGGTGATAGAGTGGAAATTTAGGTTCATGATGAAAAGACTGACAAGTCAATGCTTTTCCATAAAGCTGTACTTGCTAGACAAGAAAAACAGTAAACATGGACGTTCTAAAGCGGCATGTATGAAATATTTTGTTGTTATCTACAGATTGAAACTCGATAAATTTGGGTCGTACGTTTTCTCAATCTAGTCCTAGAATAGTACGTCTTCTTGTCTTCCTTACTGGTTCGTCTAATAACATCAAAAATAGGAGAATAAGATTTACTTAATTGTAAGTTGAACCCCATGAAGGATGTTAATTATGTTCCAATTTTTCTAAAGGTTTGAAGATATTAAGCATCAATAGTTACACAAAATAATTTTCTTTAATATGTTAGGATAATTTAGACTTATGCAACAAGTCTCGAGAAAATGCTTGACGACTATCTAGAAGCCTCTAAGAAACATTATTACTAAAAATAAATGTTCCGAAAAAGGATTAGATAGTCAAACGGTATCATATCTTAAGTCGATATGAAACAAAACTTTAAGATTAAACGTGACATCATGTTCAATAATTACGAATTCACCAACTCAGTCATAAAATATCCTTGGTCAACAGAGCATGCTAAAAGACTAATTAATGGGATTGAAATTTCAATAAACCAATAAGGATGTAATTGGCAGGTAAGTTTGGAAAAGTTAGATTAGTAAATCAATTATTCGATCATGCTTTCGCAATTATGTTTTCGTTGGTGTAATTCTCTTTCGATCCTAAGCAAATAATTAGATTGGCATAAGTTTATTTTTAAGCTGAAAATTTTACCATATTATCAATTTATAAACTGGAACACAATGTAATATATATTGTTACAAGTTACAGTTATTGCTCTTCTTGCTTAGATACATCTTTGGTTGTCCTCCCGTTGGGGTGGAAGAAAACGGCAATAAATCCACCAATGTTTGGTTAATTAAGACCAAGACTATTTGTTGATTCGCTATTCAATTAATGACATGCTTTTGACTCGGGAGTGTTATGCATTCTGGAGTCTGTCTTTTTGTTTTAACTTTAACCAGAAAACTTAGACTGTTCAAATGAATCATTACATTCCAGGTTATTTTTACCATCCAATTTTGGTGTTTTAGTTTCTTTTCTGAATTCCTTTCACCATTTTTTTGCATTTTTATATAAAAATTATAATCAGGATGCCTCAGAGGAAAATGCATAAAAATGTTGCATAGAGCTGGTGATTGGAGAAAGGAACAAGAGAGAGAGACACAGAGGCTATTGCTTTATGACTTTAGCTCTATGCTTCCTCCCTTCTAGAACTAGTCTGATAAAAGAAAGGTCCATGCTATCAGAAATAATATAGCATCTCTTTCAAAGACTCTGCATTTGGGACCAGATGTTCCAAAATGGCTTACAGTCAATCTATAGAGGACTATAATGGGCCAAAGGGATGGTCAAATCGTATAAATAGTCAAAGTCAAACTGTTCTGCTGCGCAAGTCTTCTGTGCTTGCGTTGCCAAGACTTTAAATGGCAAGTGGATTGTAGAACGAAATCCCTTACAAGACAACTGCACACGCGAAGACTTTCGGGGTTCAATGGTAGAGTTTTGTTTGGTCAAGTTTTTTAAACAAGGCTCACTTTGCTTTTAAACCTAAACCTTAAAAAAGGGCTTACACCCTGCTGTCTCATCTTTGAGCTGGGACGTCCACCCCACAAATTCGATACAGTTTTAATTATATGGGGACTCAAAAGGCTTACAAAATTTCAACCATTACAAGGGAAAAACGATCTTTGTTGACGGCCGTTGTATCCCAAGCGACCGTCAGATCAAAAGAGCCAATGAAATTAACTAAAATAGGCAATAATTTCCTTTTCTAAAATATTTCAAATTATTAAAACTTAAAATTTAAATTAGGCAAAATGTAAGAACAGGCCTTTAATTTTCAAGAGATAATTTCTTAATGTTCTGACGTTAATATATTTGATCTTATTATGTACGAATACTCACAAACCAGCTTTTGACATATTAGAACTTGGTACTACACGTTAACACGTTAAATTTTATCAATGCACCTCTAGTGTATTTTTTTTTACAATATTAAGTACTAAAATAAGTCATTAATTCTAGCATTTTTATTATATGTTATCGAGGACTAGTAAAATTGGTCAACTCCGTCCAATTTGGTCTAACTCAGAGTTAATATAATAGGTTCGAGTTGATTGAATTTCATATTAGGCTTAGATCGAGAAGGTTAGACCAAATTTCTTCACAAAAAATGTCATTATTTTAGTGTAATTGACTAAAATGACATCATTTTGGACAGTCCGAGTTAAGGGGGTTGACCAAGTCTAACCTATCGCCATTTTAAATATCATTTAAATGAAAGTTAGTGACTGAAGGTTAACATTAAGGATTAATTTGCAAATATCAAAATGTTAAAGACTTATTTGTTCTTTTTAATTTAAGGGTGAATTTGTAGCTTTATTTATTCAACTTACAGAAAAGTACCATCAAAACATGTAATCCCAAACTTCCATATATAGAACTCATTATAAGAAAAATGGTTATCAATGAACAACTGTTGAAAATGGAATACTTTTAACTCGACGACTTGTGATTACAATATACAATAGAGAATTGTAGTGGGTTAACTTTATAATTTTAAAGATACAAGGTGTCAAGTCAAGTAATAAGATAATAACAAAGATTGTCAATCTCATAGGAATGATACTATTAATCAGCAAATTGGTACTTCACTACATTGATTAAAAAAATTAAAAGATGATATAGATTAAGTGTAATACAATTATTAAAGGTAACAAAACACTATAGCCATCAAATTACTGATAATTAAATTCTGTCACTTTATCAAGTTTTCTACTTTTAAAATGAATGTTGTGAGTTTATTAATCGTCTTTGCCTAAAACTTCCATAACCTCTCAACCGTGGTGCCTCCCTCCCTCTGGCAACCAACCCCGACTGCTATCCTACTCTCAATTGTCCAAACTTTGCCTTTTTAGTAACTTACCAAACATCGCTAACTTCACTATGAAACCAAAAAATGCTACTAACCAAACTACCAAACAAACCACAAACATGGAAAACCCCATCACTAATAAACTCCCTCCCCTCTTGACAATTATAAGTACCAGGACTTTCCACGAATTCCTGGAGCTAAACAGAGCCATAGCCAAGCTTTCCTAATTGGGAAAACTTCCTGGAGCTCTATAGTAGGTGATTTAGCCACACCTGGGAAACTCAGGGACATTGAATCAAAAGAGGAGGATCATATGTTACCTCCAGTTAAGATGCTTCAGTTGGAGAAAGGAAATGGAGCACTACAGTTGTAGGCATTTTTTTTCTTAGAGAAGAGGCTCACATTCTTTGTTGTACAAAAATGGAAAATCTTAATTGCAAAAATATGGGGTTGGTTAATCTGATGGTTAATAAGGATGAGTTCTTTATGTTCAGGTTCAGCATTGAAGAAAACGTCTCGTGAATTGTTAAAATAGGCCCATGGCATGTGTTAGGCCATCCTATTCTTTTTAAAATTTGACATCTTGGTATTAATCTTGACAGAAGCATACTAGAAGCAGTTCCACTATGGGTTAACCTCCACAGTGTACCTCTAGAATATTAGTGTGCGGAAGGAATAAGTCACATAGCTAGTGAAATTGGGAAACCTTTGGGTATGAATGAAAATACAACCTTAATAATGAGGATATGTTTTGTAGGAGTATGCATAGATGTCAACATTAAGAACAAGCTTCCTAAATTTTTGAAAATTATAAGGCTCAAGGTTGATGAAAGCTTAGAGGAGAACCATGTGAAGGTTACTAATTGACTAAATTTTAGCTGTCAATATTTAAATTTACCGTATATGAATAACGTAGCTGTAGCTAACACAGGCAAATACAGGTTGATCCCACAAAGACAGTAATTATTAGTAGTTAAACCTTTTTTATTATCTAACCTAAGAATCAAATATTTTGTTTTTAATTAAAAATAAAGCTAAACAAATAAACTGAATTAAGATTAAACAATCTTGAACTCAAGATAAGTAGAATACAAAGAAAAATCAATATCAAATAGTAATGTCTAGGTAATGAATCCCCCTAAGAATCATTAAATTAGTTATCTTTTATCATGCAATTATATTATTGATTATTGGTCTGTAGAAATTCCTATCTTATGCTAATAACTCTTTTGAGACTATTAATAACTTATCCATTAGTTGATTAACAGAAATCTTTTTAACTAGAGCACTTAGGATTACTTTATTGAGAATTCTATTATTAGGTTTGACCCTAATATTGGAGATTTATATTAGCCTATCTCTAGGTTTGCTTGCAACTCTTTCCAATTATGGTAGATATATTCATAAAAGAGGATTTCTCAATCTCAATCATATGAAATCAAATCATACATCAATATTCCAGATATATTAGGACAACAATAAAACGTATAATTGAATTGCAAAAAATCAATAAATATAATTGCATTGAATAAAAGATTAAAACATACTATTATCCTAAACTAAGTTTCATCACACCTAGACGCTAAACAAATTTAGTTACTCATAATAGAAAACAAAACCAAAGACAAACATGCAAAAAAACTAATAAAAAAGAAATCATAATTCTAAATCCTTGTTTCTTTTCTATCGAATCCTCCGGTAAGTTTGAATTTGATGTAGCTATTTACTGGATCTCTTGACATATTCTTCATGTTTTCCTCGTCCCATAATCAAAATCATCGCCTTTGAATGTTTACGGCCTAAATTTGCTTAATAATTTGGATCTCTCAATTTGCCTCTACTCATTTTTTTTATAGTAAAATTTAGGGTTTTTAGGATATACACGGTCACTTACACAAGCGTGTGAGAGATCATGTATAATAGAAAACACTTAAATTCGCAATTTCATATGGACATAAAGACTTACATGAGCAATATACATGGTCATGTATCTCAGTATACACAGGCGTTTAACTCCACATAACCAAAACTAAAATTCTTCAATCTTTACATGTTTACAGACATTTCCATAGCCATTGTACACAATAATGTAGGTCCTTAGTTGCTTCAAATATTTTCTCCATGCTATGATTTCATTCAAATTTGTCTCTTTTTAGTCCATGAAGACAATTATGACCTAAAAATGCACTTATAGCAAATTAAGTACCAAATATACAACTAAACTATAAAATATCAAGCAAAATACATCAAATATAGGTGTACAATTATAGTCAAATATGCATCTATCAGTTACTTACATGTGGAGTCTAAGGAACAAAGAAGTGAAGCAAGTTAGGAGAGTAAAGGAGATTGCAGTAAACAACTAGGAAGAGGATGTAAATAATGGGAATGGAGAGGATGCAATTGATAAAAGGGGTAAGGAAACAGATAATGAGTGTCAACATAAGGAAGAAGGAAACAGGAACATTACTCCACAGGGGAAAGGGAAATAGGTATTGTGTAATTTAGAGAACTAAAGGCCTATAAGGATACAGTTACTACTCCATTATAGGAAAAAGATGAAGGTTCAAGATCTAAGCTAAACCCTTTGGGAAGTTCTCTAAAAGTAGGTGTAGAATCTAGGAGGAAAATGACTAATAGAAAGACAAAGTGACGATAACTATAATATAGAATGTTAGAGGCCATAAAGATCAAAATAAGCAATTGGCTGTTAAGGATTACTTCAACCTTTAAAAGCTTGATTTTTTTGGTTTCTTGGAAACCAAAATAAAGAAGGTTATATCAGTTAAGTTTTGACTAACCATGAGAAACGCTTAAATGGCAGAATAATTGTAGGCTATAATCCTTCCAAGTTGGAATAAGTCAAATAGTCTTGCTTAGAACAAGCAATTCATTGTCAAATCATAGTCACTATATACAGAACTCCAATTACAATATTAATATTATATGCCCCCAACTTTAAGTTCCAAAGACAATAACTATAGGAAAAATTAATTGGCCTTAACTAGGGTATAAGGATGCCTTAGCTAGTTGCAAGTGACTTTAATTGCATTCTTAGCTAGAGTCAAGCATGGAAAGGCAAGAATTGGCCCAAACAAAAATGTAAATAATGTTAAAAACTAGTATAGGCTAAATGGTTAACTAACCTAAGATCACTTTGCAATTTGTTTACTTGGAGCAACAAGTAGGTGGTAAAGCGGTACTTAATGAAAAAAATTGACAGAAGTTTGGTGAATGCACAGTGGTTATATCAATTCCCACTACGCTCGGCAAATTTTTTAGAACAAAGCACCTCAGACCATAGTCCAATCATAAAAGATCTAGAAAATAATGAAGGGGTGAGGACAAACTTTTAAAGTGTTTAACTACCTCGTGAAGCACCCTAACTTTAGAGCAGCATTACTAGAGGAAATGAACATAGATGTAAGTAGATCTCAAAGAAACTGCCTTTGTCAAAGATTAAAAGTTGTCAGGGCCATTTTGAAAAAGCTAAATAGAGATTCCAAAGACCTTATGTTGATGGAGAAGTAAAATGCCTTGAATGAGCTTCTAAAATACCAGGTGAAAATTATAGTAAAACTAGGATATAATAAGCTTAAGAGGGAAGAGAGCCCTAATATTTAACTACAATAAGACCATTGAAAACATCAACTCTTAGTTGAGATAAAATCATGGATGCTATGGCTTAAAGATGGAGAGAGATGCATAAGTTACTATTTCATCTCTATTAAAGCAAAGAGAAATAAAAATCAGATCAAGCATTTAACAGATAGGGAAGGGAATAACTTTTATGATCAAGATAACATAAAGAGGATAGCCTATGAAAACTACAGGAATTAGCTTGTTATTGATGTAGATGTCTACGAAATCCCATATGCTCCACTAAGGGAAATAAAAACAATTTCAAAACAGGATAAACTAGAGCTAAAACAGGAGCTTACCAAGTAGGAGATCAAAGAATCCATGCTCTCTATTCACCTTGATAATTTCAAAATAGGATAAACTAAAGCTAACAAAGGAGGAAACCAGATGCTTTATCGAGGGAAATTTAAAAAATTTTAGAATAGGATAAACTAGAGCTAATAAAGGAGGTTACTAGAGAAGAGATCAAAGAATCCGTGTTCTCCATTTACCTTAACAATGCCCTAAACCTGATGGGTTTAATGGAAGGTTTTCACAGCAGAATTAGGATATCGTTGGTGGAATTGTAGTTAAAGTTGTCAAGAAGCTATTTTAAAAAATAAAAATCCTGAAGGAGTAGAATAGAACATACATTAATCTTATCCCAAAGTAGGGAAATACCTAAAAAAATTAGGAGTTTAGACCTATAACATGCTGCAATGTTATACACAAGGCTGTGGCGAAATTTTGGCTAATAGGATGAGAAATGTCTTAAGAAAAATTATCAATCA
Source organism: Erythroxylum baracoense (assembly GCA_025629805.1). Lineage (NCBI taxonomy): Eukaryota > Viridiplantae > Streptophyta > Magnoliopsida > Malpighiales > Erythroxylaceae > Erythroxylum > Erythroxylum baracoense. The sequence goes on along the minus strand of JAOTAY010000007.1, from coordinate 8,435,292 downwards.
AATCAGAATACATTTATGAAAGGGGAAAAAAGGCAAAAAAATACTACTTTGTCAGGAGTTACTCAAATGTTACAACTCCAACACTTAGATAAAAAGTTGTACACTAAAAATTAATGTTGAAAGGGCTTATAATTTAGTAAGTTAGAAGTTTATTACTAGGGTGTTTGAAGTTGTTGGATACCCAACTAAATCCAAGGAGTGGGTCAATGAGTGCATAACTACAAATTCCTTTATTATAATGGTGAATGGAGAGCTAACCAAAGTGTTTAAGATAGGGAAAGGGGACTCTTTATCCCCTTATTTTTTTGTTTTTAGCATTAAAGTATTGTTATACTCTCCAGAAAGGAATACATCCAATAAATCATACTTCAAGTATCATTACAGATGTAAAGGTATCAAAATATAATTTCGTAAAGTTTAAAAAAATTAATCAAACTACTAATGGATACCTTAGAGGACTTTAAGATAGTGTTAGGAGTGAGATGCAATCCTGCTAAAAGTAGCTTTTACCTATCAACAAATGTTAACTAGGAAATAACAATAAGAACAATAGAGTTAGGTTTGAATTATGTTAAATTGCCTATTAAATGCCTAAGGGCTACCATTTCTTGTAAGAGAATCAGTGCCATAGATCACAATCCATTAATAAAATCATTCAATAAAAGGATCAACCATTGGTGCAATATATTTTTAAGCTATGAGGGAAGACTTCAGCTGGTATCCTCAATCCTTAAAAACTTGGAAATTTATTGGATAAACCATATAGCCTTACTAAAAATTTTTTGAAAGAGATTGATAGGAAGTTAAGGAAGTATCTCTAGGAAGGAACCAAAAATCAACACTATAATGCAAAGGTGAGATAGTTAAAAGTTTGCTCACCAAAGGACTATAAGAGCTTAAGCATAACCTCAGTAAAGATGATAAACAAGGTTTATCTGGCAAAGAAATTTTGGTGGTTATCCAAGCATAAGGAGGAGCTTTGGGCCATATAGATACACACTGTCCTTATAAGAAGTAATAGTTTATAGAATATGCAACCAAACTAGAACATGTCTTAGACATTGAGGAAAATCATGTGGACTAGACAATGGATGTAGGAACAAATAACACATATGATTAGAGATCAAGAGTCTACACTATTCTGGTTTGATAATTGGTATAGCAAAGGTTCTTCATATAGGACCGAGGAATCTAGCATTTGAAACTAGTTACACCAAATACAAAGGTAAAGGCACTCATTGGAAACAACCAATAGAGTGGCATTTCTTTTATAGCAGAGGGGTAGTCATATTTATGGATAGTCTTCCCCCTTATTAACTTGAATCATTTAATTAAGAAAATATACTTCAGGAAGTCAATGGATCAAAGGAGTTTAACATTAAAACATATAGAGAATATCTTCAACAAGAATTAAACATCGAAGAGAAGTGGAAAAAACTAGCGTGGGACAATGACATTAGGCCATCTCATGCCTTCACTCTCTAGTTAGGAATAGGTGGAAGGCTAATTATAAAGAAAACTTTCAAGATTGCTATCTCATCTAAGGACTGTGAGTTATATCAAAGGTATGTTGAAACTATGAACCACTTTATGGTTGATGATTACTACTTAAACAATATTTAGGAGAAGATATAAGGACTCGTGAGCATAAGGAAGTCATTCTCCACTTGGAAGGAAATAATTGAACGGTTTAAATAATCAAAATGGAAAATAAAGCAAATTATAAAGTGTTTAAAATATGCTTAGTTACATTGGTTTACAATCTATGGAAAGAAAGGAATGCCAGACTCTTTAGGAAGGAAGCTAAAACCTAGGAGCAAACTTTCCAAAACATTGTCCTTCAATACATATTGAATCTAATGGCAAGAGAACAGTATTTCATATAGTATGAAAGAAAGATGACTACTAAATTAGACAACCACTTGATGTCATTTGTAGTGTTTCAATTCAGTAGACATACTGGAATCTCTTATTCCTGGTTAAAAGGAATTTTATATAAACCTTTATATTAATGAATTATCCTTATAAAAAAGGTTTTATACTTTTAGAAAAACACTTCATAGACTTGCCAGACTAGTATCCCACTAATAGACTTATCTTATGTATCAATATAAACATTTTTATGTTTTTCAAGAAATGGAATAAGTCAAACTCTTAGTGTCTATATAAGGATTTTTCTAACACCATCTATAGTCCTTCTTTAGAGAATATCTTAGTGATGCAACTATTTAAGAATAGTCCTTAACAAAGTGGAGTTAGTAATTTAATAGGATAATAAAGGACTATAACTATGACATTTAAGTAAGGTTGGCAGTTTAAGAATGTCATGAACCTTTTTTCATTTATCCTTTCCTTTAGATGATCAAAAGATATTACCTTAGCCTTTGTTCACTAGATGATTAAGAAATATTATCTTTTTTGGACAAAATCATGCTTCTTTGTTTTGATATACAAATTAATTGTAACATCCCACTTCCACCAAGCACGTACCCATACATCCTGAGGACATTCGGGCACATGCCCTGTGTAAGTGGCATGTTAGGAAGATCACATCGAATCATTGCAAATTTTTCACGCATCACACACAATTTTAGAAAAACCAAAATTTTTTTGGCCCTTTTTATTCATAACATTTCTAGTCACAAGTGTCACGAACATTAAACACATCATCAAAATTCCAGTAATCATTTGGGCCCATTACAAAAACAAAACGTATTATTACATACTTAATTCACGTATACATTGTACATAATTCATATATTACATATTCAACAGTTGTGGAAATAAAATCTTAATACAAAAATGACTAAATACATATGGAAATACAAAATGATCCCGACCCTTAGCTCATGTAGCAATTCGGTGGCTATACTCCAATTTGATTAACTGGATATCTCCTCTGAGCCTAAAAGACAACATTGCAATTTTGGTGAGTTTTGCGTACTTAATAAGCGAACCATCCTCGATGAGCTCACTCATAGCAACAAAAAACATTTCACATATTCATATTCACAAACAGTTCACATATTCAGAAATTGCACTTCATTTCACAGTTCAATTTCAGAACAGTACATATATCTCATTTTAATTATTTATTTAATACACGTTAATTAATTTATATGCAATACACATGTGACTCACTTTCAGTTGTTACTTTGTTATGATCGAGTGCCTTTCAACTATCTCGTATCCATTGTGGATACCAGGTTCACTGATAACTGTTCTGTATCCATTAAGGATACTGGAATCATTATACACAGAGAGCATTTGGCTCTTAATCACATTTTAAGCTTTAATCTCTTTTTCGGTGGCTACTCCGGTCATAACTACCTTTATCTGATCATGCATATCATGCAATGAAATGCATGAATTCACATATATGTAGTCAATCACATTTATTTAGTACGCATTCACTTTTTTGCATGTTCATCGGATCTATGCTCGGCATTCAATGAAACGTTAAGAACAATTATTTCTTTCTCATTCACATTTAATGAAGCATTTCTAATACATTCACGTTTATCAAACTCCTCGGACTATTAAGGTCTGAAATTATTTCAATCACATCATAATCAGTTCAATACAAAAATTTAAATAGAAATAATCAAATAATATGAGACCATCTAGGTTGACTCACATTACGCTCTAGATTAGCATTTGCTTTCACGATGCGGAAACATTTAGACACTGACGTTTAATCCTGTGTATCAACTTCATGTAATATAAACATTGTACACACGTTACTAATTAGCACAATCACGTAAACATTCAATCGTACACATATGTATATATGTAATGTATAATGCATGCTCAATTTGAATATTATGGGTATGTTTCTTTAATCACATCTCTTGATCATTTAATCATCATTTCTTTTGTGCATATCAAGCTTGCACTTAGGTTGATAGCTCAATGAACTTGGTCATTCTAATATCATAATTCAATCATTCATCATTTCTTTTCTAGCATCATATCATCACATAATATTCAAGTTCTCATTCAATCTTACCTAATGCACATTAATCATCTTCTTTGAATCACATTAGCATTCATAGGTTCACTTTCATTAAACATCTCTAAATTTCCAGAATTTGTCTCATTCATGTTAATCATCGATGCTTAAATTATAACCTTGATTATCACCCTAAGCATATCATACATTTAGTCACTTAACCATCATCAACTAGGTTCATTTCAAGCCTAAATGCATCATAGGAAAGTACCTTATCATTTGTTGTCTCAAACCTCACTTAAAGAAGAAGAATTCACATTTTTGGCTATCTCACGATCGTGGATGACATCCCATAATTGTGGGTTTAGCCACTAGAATGTTCTAGCCATTCTCTTGCATGCCCATGATTATGGACGCATTCCCACTATCGTAGGTTATGCAAATTCGAAAATTCCTACATCTTTCTCAATTTTTTTTTCAAATTTTTAACTCTCATATGTTACAACCAAACCGTCTTAGGCTCAATTAATCATTTCTACTTCATTTCCCTTTCATTCTCATCTCTTTTCAAACTTAAAAACATTCTTAAAACACATCATAAATCATTGTTCATGTTATATACAAAAAGAGAACACCTAAGTATCCATACATATATAAAATTTTCAGAACACATTCAACTTCATTACCAACTTCACTTTATCCCTAAACTATCATCTTATTCCTTCTCTTTTCAAGACACTACACTTGCCTTTTCTTTAACTTCAAAGGTCAATCTAGTTTCTCATATGACAACTTATAACCCACATTTCTCATATATTCAAAACAGAACATATTTATATCATTCCTCCATTTACATTTCTTCACTATTCTTATACACATAATTTGGTTATAATCACATCTCTTTATTCATCAATTATCAACTCTCATTCAAACACCAATTTCATTATTAATCATCTATAAAACAAATACATAATCATGATATGAAAACAGAATATCAATAAATATTCATGTCTTCATCAACAATCACCCTTTTATTATCAATCCAACACTATAACATTCCATAATCTATTACTCATCATAAACATAAAAATATCATATGAATATGTCCATTTATTCATCCACAATGTAGTATGAAATCAATTCCATTTTCATTATCTTTTAATCTTAAAATAATCACCATATATATTCCATTTAAAACAACCCATGAAGATCAAGTATGTAATTACTTGATTCACCCAAAGCTTCTCCAAAATCTCCAAAAAAACCTATCTCCTTATATCACACGATCGTCATCATAGAGGGTGGAATAGGTGGGTTCTTTTAGTGATAAAAAGAAGAAATAGCAAGGATCTTGAAGTAGTAAGGTAAAAAATGATGGCAGCTCAAACCGTGAGTATAGGGTTGGTGAGAAAATGACATGAATGGAGAAGGAGAAGTGAAGAATGAAGTGAAGAAGAACATTTAACCAAAGAAGTAAAAATGAAAGACTAGAATAGTTGTCTTTCAATTAAACCATACGTAGGGGAGGTGTGTGGCAAGGCAAGTGACAAGTCACTTGCCATATGTCACCACCTTGTGGTCTCCACCTGGTCTTTTAAATAGCTAGTCCATTTGTCTCCCAATTTCTAATCCAATTGTCTCCCAATTTTCAATGATACTTGTCATTAAATCTTAATGTCACTTATCAATAATTTTTATTACCATTTGACATTTAATTCTACTACCATTTATCAATTTTCTTATCACATGACATTTTTCTTAGTTCAAAAATACTCATAAATATCATAAATTTCCCAAATTTTTACCAAAAATTCTAAATTAATAATATAATTCGCCAAATCAATTTTGAAGCCATAACATTCACTATTCACATCATAATCACATAAAAAATCATTTATACCTCGAAATATGTCAAATGAGTGAATAAACAGTCATTGCAATTTGTATAAAAATTAATTCATGTGTGTGTATATGCTACTGATATGCAAGAGTATGCAATGCACCTTATAATTTCTCAATAATGGTTCTCATGAAAAGTTATCTAGGGTTCTAGCCCTTAGTATGGGAAAATGAGATCCTACATTAATACTCCTTAGTTTGTTTAACATCTATTGTAAATTGTCCAATACGTTTCTATCAATATGTTGTGTATAACTATATTATTATGATATACCATCATGATGTTATTAAAGGAGTCACAGAAGACATAATCAATCGTATTGTAAGAAGCTATATGAGAATGTATTAAGTTTAGCAATAGTTATGAGTAGCACTGATCATCTTTGATTTGTAACTTTATGTTATTCTATTTTCCAATAACTAAACTATATTTGAAATTTGGAGAAAATGAATGCTTAATTAGTCCATCTAATTTATTTATGTTAAAGTAATGGAATATTTATTTTGTGATCACTTTGAAATTACATATGTGCTAAAGTATCACTCTTCTTATGGAGCAATACCATAATAATATATTTTTTAAGGAGTAAGCTGTATCTAACTTTAAAAAATTATGTCAATTGTACTATATGTTCTTTAATTTGTAGTGCGTACATTTAGAAAGTATTAAGGATAAGAGGATTGGAAATGATTCCATTTATACTTTCTTATTTATGAATCATTAGTAGCATTTTAAGTAATTTAAAGGGTATGACACCTAGATTTTTTAAGTCCTTTTTAACAACATATTAGACTTCAACCATTAAGTTGGATTTTCTTTACTTATAGCAGTAAGATAAACACTCTATCCTTACTTAAGACCTTTTTCTAGTTAACCATTAATGATATTATGGGAATGATCTTCTCTTGTAAAATCTTTAACAAAATGCACAAACACAATCCACAAAACAAAGACAATTTTCTTGCATAATTATTTTTCTATAAAAGTGAGAGATGAATGTCTTTATTTAAATAAAATGAAAAAATTGAAAATTTCTAAATAAGTTGTCATCAAATTTCAAACCAAGCATTAATAAAATTGATGCACTACAATTTTTTCAATTGAATATAGGAGTACAATAGGATCGAGAGAAAGTTCTTAAAATGAAAAATTGAAATGTTAAAAATAGGAGATATAGTTGACTACCCGAGTGCAATGTGCTGTATGGAAACATGTGGAAGGTTTTGAATTAGTTAATTAAGCATGTGCAGCTTGCTACACTAATATTATTAATGTGGTTTGAATGTGAATAAGATGGTATGTACTTATGTTTCTAGCTTCATATTGAACTGTAGAATTGTTTTTTTAAAATAAATTTAGATGTGTTATTGACTTGTATTATTAGGATTTGAGTTAGGTGGTTATAGATATGTAAACACTTCACAAAATAACTAAACTTTAACTATAACTAGTGATGATTCTAGGTCGATCCCACAAAGAGTGCATGTAAAGCTTTTGTAATGAAAGAAATTAGTGTTTAGGTTAAGGGGGTTTGGTTTGGTTTCAAATAACAAAATAAAATGAAACTAAACTAACCAAAGTAGATTAAAACAAACAGTTAAAAATGATGAAAGTGACAAATGCATTTATGATCCAGTTGCTGGTTTAATCTCAGCCTACACACAATTAAATGTATGTCATTGTCATATTGTTTTCACACCTTTCTTAGAATTTTTAATCGTAGATTAAAAACAAGCTCTGTTAACCCCATCTTCCCTTAAATCGTGTTTAATTAAAACAAACTTTTTAATTGAACCTAACCATCGAACAACCTAGAACAAACTCTCTAAATTTAATTGGATAACTGCATTACGAGTAAGGAAAATAGATCAATTTAAACAATAACCACACAAGTTTGGGTTATTTAACCTATGTTACATTATCTCTAATGATTCAATGTCATTAGTTGGCACAAACGAATGCAAACACAATAGTTACGTATTGTATTTAAGATTCTAGTAATGGGTTTACGTAAAAACAATCTAATAGAGTATTCAGATCATGCATACACAATACCCAATTCAATAAGTATAAAATACTGTAAACCATCCTTAAAGAGGGAAGAACAATGATACACAAAGATGACACGCTTAGATGTGCTCGTCGGTGTCAATTTCACCTCTAAACTATAATAGAGAAGCCTAGACAAAATAGATCCTAAAAAGGTAAGTTTTCTACCTTTTCCCAATCCTCTAAGATAGTTTTCCCTTCAATAGCCGCCCAAAACCTCAATTTATAGTAAAAAATAGGTTTTTGGACATATAAAAATTTGGGTTCATGGCCGAGCATCCAAACGTGCAAACCAATTAAAATGCACAATTCGTGAATGTGCAGGATTGGATGCACGGATGTTGTAACATCCCGTTTCCAGAGAACGGGTCGGACCAAAGAAACGGGTCCAGGTGTGGTAAACTACCACATCTCATGCTCATGCAGTAGTGAATAGTGAGATATGTGTATATAAAATTTAGTGTACATGCGTTCATGACA
>JAOTAY010000007.1:8407028-8426811 GCA_025629805.1 Erythroxylum baracoense | reverse complement strand
TTATGCTAATAGCCCCGAAGCATGTACATATGTAAAGTGTGGACTCACCAACGCTGTTCCTTGAGGTATTCAGGTTGGAATGGATAAATGGACTAGTCGACTATTCGAAGGGTAGAGTTGAGCTTAGAAAAGAGGAGTTTTGAATGCAAGTATAGTTGATAAATGTGTGTTATCCGAATACAATTGCTGGGCTCTGAAAACGGGGTCCGACATCTTGTGGTATCAGAGCAAGCTCACGTTTTATGATATTCTGGATAGTTGGGGTCCGAAAATGGGTCCCGACAATCGTGGCCTGGCTGCCCTCGCTCGTCCCTCTCTATCATGATCGAAGCCTGTTGTGCTATGATCGTGGGCTATGTTTTGGCCCTAAACTCTTCGCAACTTTTCCGTTCTTCGCCGTTTACCCTGAAACACTAACGAACACATCAATATACCTCAAAAATATATCAATTAAGCTCAATGACTCATACTAACCCATAAAAACATTTAAACACATAAACTAACACAATTAAACCGTAAATACACACTCAACACTTAAATTCATACTAAATGTCTAATAAATTACACTATAAAACACAATGCAAATAACAACTATCAACATCCCCACAGTTAAACGTTTGCTTGTCCTCAAGTAAATAACACCAAAAAAAACACACAACACACAATACACACAATGCAAACACGAGGCAATGACTTTGACTTCATGAAATAAATTTAATCTTGAACATAACTTGACAAGTTATACCTAATCATTAACAAGAAAAATCTATATCTAAGGGCTTTGAACTAAATATACAAATTAATTGAGATCAAAGTGTCAATTTATTTACCCTTTTAAATTGTACACACACATTAACAGTTCTTTGGTCCTTCAGACTCTGTAACTATTTCTAAGTACATTTTCATGAAAATTCAAGCTTATTACACGTCCGGTAGGTTTTTATTACAAACACAATTTTTGTTTTTCTTTTTAATTTATTTTTAAACACGGATTTATTCTTTTACTCGATAGCAAACATTGGTGATGAACGTTGATCTGGTTACTTGACTAAGTCTTTTTATTAGACAACTTGGTTGAAATGGCATTATAGCCTTTTGACGCGAAGGCATACATTTGTAATGCGTATCAATCCGGTTACTCAGTTATTATCATGTTTTCAACTGGCTACTAGCTCTATTCATAAGCCGAAGGTTAGCAAAATAGTGATTTATTAACTTTTTTTACCTTGTTTTTAACTATTCGTTTTCATGAAAAATACTAGTTAAGCTACTTATGTCAAAGGGCCTCAAATTATGAATGAATGTGATAACCTAGAAGGTGCTAAATTTACCGTAAATCCTAATTAAGCTGTATATTTATCCAAAAAATCCTAATTCACTAATTTTGTGAGCTAATGACCATTTAAAACCTACTAGACTATGTTCAAAATTAAATGAATTTCACTTCATCTAATCCATGGACACATTGAAACAACTCTCACAATGCAACCTAATAACTATCATATAGTATCCAAAATCAAATACACAAGCAAAACACAGAATCCCTCCCCACACTTGAACAACACATTGTCCTCAATGTGAGAAGGAAATACACATCACATAAGATAAGAAAAAACAAAACATAAGTTAAAGTGACAGAAAACAAGTAAACATAAAAATAAAAACAAAATAGAACTGAAGGCTAATTTGGAAAAGAAAAATTGGGTTAGGTATAAATCTTAAGGAGATGGAGGTGGTGATGGTGTTGAAGGCGGCAATTAAACGCCTTAAGATTTGAAATATCAATGGATCTGTACGATATCCTGACTCTGGTGTCATTATGCTCATGCCATATCTGCCAGTGTCTTGTTAGTTGTGCTCGTGCCATATCTGCCGGTGTCTTGTTAGTCTCAGTGATTGCATTTAAAACCTTCTTCCATCCTTGTTCTTCTTCCTTAGATTCTTTTCTTGATGCTTCTTCATATCGAGGTGGCGCTGAGCTTGAAATCGCCTGACTTGCCATGATCTAGACATGTATTTTTTGGCTGATATCCCTAAGTTCCATATTATGGGACTTAAGGATTTCATCCCGCCATAAATGATGGTGGTTTAAGAAATCTGGGAGTGAATGGTTAAACCCTTCCGTTCCAAATCAAAATGTTCTGCAATGGCAAACACTATATATCCCATTCCTAGATTGTTATTCCGTTTGCGCAGAGTCGCAGTAATGGCATTAAGCACATGCATGGATGTGCAAACTAGAATATTGTGGTCCATGCACCACAACATAAAAAGTTCCTTGATGGAACATTTGTTGGTCTCAGTTTTATCAAAAACTAGCTAACACATAAATTTGTATAGCAACAAGTGTTTATAGGACCAAATGATGTTGTTGTGAGCCATTCTTTGCATGAAATTGCTCAATTTCATTAAGCTCATTCCAATATTGAGAAGGACAAAAGTCATCATGTTGATCGACGATAGTGGACTCAAGGAATCCACACATCTCACATATGAGATCGACATTTAATTCATAAGCTCGTCCTTCCATTTTAAACCACACTTCTTTTGGATTCCTAGGGTCGTAGGTCAGGGACGTGAAAATTTCCATTGTAAGCTCCTCATAAACAGGGAATTGAAATCAAATGAAATGAGCCCAATGGATCCTCTCAGCTAGGATTTCTACTCGCTCTCACAATTATAGCCTATCAAGGGTATCAAAATCAAAGTGCTTAGGCACTACAATTTGTCTAGCACGAAAGGATCGAAAACGAGTACCTTCATCCACAGTGTAGATCAGGAAAGGTGTGCCAAAGTTTGCCACTCGGTTTCCTCTTCCCCGTCCTATAACTTGCTATCATCTATATGGTTCCCATCAGGCTGATTGTTTAATGTGTGACATACTTAGGTAGAATTTGGATGCTTGAATTATAGAGAGATAAAGTGAACATAAAAGTGAAAGTGAAAGTGAAAATGAAGTTAGAACTAAATATATAGGTGGTAAAAAGGGTAAGAAGGTAAAATTTTCTTTAAAAAATTTTGTCCTCCCTTTTACTGCATAGTCGCAGGCCACGATTGTGGCCCACGATGTATCACCACTTCCTGATTTGCTTTTTATTCTTTTTCAATCTTTTCAGTTCCACTACTTAATTCTTTTGTGGCCTTTTTTCACCTCTCTTTTCATGCTTGCATGATCATCCACATATTTCCAAAATCCTATTCCTTTTTTGCTTTTATTCAAAAACAAAAACTAATCCTAGCTATAGAATTTCAAACATTCTAACAAAAATCAAAGAAACTATTTTTCTATGGGTTGCTTCCAATGCAACGCTTCTTTTAATGTTGGTAGCCTGATGCTCTTTCCTTGGAAACTTAGCCAAGATCAATAATGAGCAGATTGCTTCCATCTTTTTCATTCAATATCAGTTTTGTAGCTTGTAAGTAAGCTACAAATTGCAAGATGATCAGAGGGACAATATTAACAAAGTTGAAAAAACCAATTAAGCTAAGTAATGTCCTTTTTTCTAACAAACTGTCAATAAAATAGGGAATAACAAAACTCCCTGAATCTTCCATCGAATCCAACAGTTTTTCCTGTACGAAGGTAAATTGCTCTCCTCCTTCCTTAATCACCTTCGTTTCCTCTGCTTCTTTTGTGTCCCGAACAGAGACTTCCATACTTTCTTCAAACTTGATGTCTGCTATCATCTGTTCTTCATTCTCTTGTTCTTTAGAAGATTCAAACACATCAAGATGCCTAACAAATTATACCCTAAAACACAATGCAAATCACAAGTATCAATGAAACAATCAAAGAGTTTGGTTTCTCACAAAATCCAAATAAAGTCATGTGTGTATAAGGAGATTAGTGGGAGTCGAATTGTGTTCCTTATACTGTATGTAGATGACATATTCCTAATAGGAAATGATGTCTCAGTTTTACAATTAGTCAAAATTTGGTTAACTAAGAACTTCTCTATAAAAGACCTTGGAGAAGCAGTTTAAATTTTGGGGATAAGGATCTATAGAGATAGATCTAAGAGGTTGCTTGGTCTTTCTCAGTCTAGATACATAGACAAGATGTTAAAGAGGTTTAGCATGGAGTAATCCAAGAGATTTTATCTTCCTATGGTATATGGGATTGCACTCTCTAAATCTATATGTCCAAAGACACAAGATAAGAGCACTCGCATGAGTTTGATTCCTTATGTTTCAACTATAAGATCAATCATGTACGCTATGCTATATACTAGACCTAATGTATTGTATGCTCTAAGTATTACGAGCAGATACTAGTTGAACCCTCGTAAGGGTCATTGGGTGACTATCAAGAATACCCTTAAGTACTTGAGAAGAACTAACGATGTATGCTTGGTATATGGAGAAGGTGATCTTGTGGTAAGTGGATATACTGATGTCAGTTTCCAATTCAATAGGGATCACTCCAAATACTAGTCTAGATATGTATTCACACTGAATGGTGGTGCAATTGGTTAGAAAAGTTCTAAACAAGAGATGACTGCAAATTCGACGATAGAGGAGGACATTGCAGCTTCAGAAGCGGAAAAGGAAGCGGTTTGGATCAAGAAGTTCATTATAGGGCTTGGTGTGGTTCCGAGCATCACTAACCTAATGTAGCTGTATTGTGACAATAATGGGGCTATAGCACAGGCGAAGGAACTGAGGTCTCATCAGAAGTCCAAACATGTACTCAGGCGCTACCATTTGATTAGAGAAATCATTCATATAAATGATGTTAAGATAGAGAGAGTTCCAACCGATCAAAATATAGTTGATTTATTGACTAAGCCTATTTCCCAAAAGAGTTTTATGTCACATGTACACGCCTATGGTATTAGATATCAAGGTGATTGGCTTTAGTGCAAGTGGGAGTTTGTTAAAGAAGTGCTCTAAAGGCAATCAACTTTAGCACTTATTGTACAAATCATTTTATGATTAATAAAGGCATTTTTCATTATTTCGATGTTTGTGCATTTATGGATTTGATGTTGATCTTAAATTGATTTAATGAAGTCCTTGATACAAAACATAACATGGAGGAAATCATGATGAAATCATAATAATGATATTCCTATAATGTGTAATTATGCTAGTATCTAAACTTTCCTTAGTCATATGATTAATGAGATGGGATATCATTAATCCGGATAAACTAGCACATGTTATACTCCTTGATTGGATTAAGCAATAGATATCATAAGCTGTAAACATGAGTTATTTAGAGTTAACATATAGATGCTTACTAAGGGTAGTAAGTACGTTAGATTGACCTACTATGAGACAATCATATGGATATTCTATTCTAGTGTCAATGATAGTCTCATCATAGCAATGGTGTAAGTATCCTTTGACTTGAAGTGCTCAAGGATATCTCGGATACTATTCTTGTGCTTCGACTCCATTCATTGGTGTCTTTTAGAGGTTACTCATAAGGTGGTGATTAGGTACAGCTTGAGGTATTGGAGGTTATTGAGTAGCTAATAAAGGATTCACCACTCCTGATAGAAGGAGATGATACTCACAGCATCTTATCGGGGTCATTACTTGGGAGTCTCTAGCCATAGCAGATAGGTGTCATTGGAGAGTCTTCAATGATACATAGAGTAATGAGATCCTCAGGACAAGATCTAAAATCACTTAGACTAGATGTGACGTAGTCAGTCTAGTAGGAGTTGACACTTTGACCATACTTTGAACCAAGTAGGGTATAGATGGTAAAAGGATGAATTGCATGGCACCATTGCGTATGGACGAGTTCGTATTGGAGGTTATGACGTGTTGTTAGATACCGCTCTCAACTAACTTGAATTAAGTGTTAATTCAAGTGGTCAGCATAACCAGGAACCTATTGGGTCACACACATATAAGATCCGAAGGATGAGTAAAATGGTCTTGAATGGTGATTCAAGATATGAAAGAGTGTTTTGGGATTGTATTGCGATGTGGTCATGGTAGAAAACATTGCATGGAATGGATTAAAAACAAATGTTGTTGGCTTCCATTAATGCATGCTAGTCATAGTCATTAACTTCCCATAACTTCCATTAATGCATGGTATTCATGATCATTAACTTCCCATAACTTTCCATTAGTGATAGGGGTTATGGAAGGCCAAATGGTGCAAAAAATTGAGATGATTTTCGTGCATCTAGTGTAACACATCGTAAGAAATAAAGGTTCTTTCTTACAGATACACTCTTTTTCTCACTAACTCTCACAAGAGTTGTTGTCTTTGCTAGCTCAAAGAAAGAATTCTAACCATCTCGTAGTGAGGTTTCATCCTTCTATCTTCATGTGGACTTTCATTAGAGACGATCTACATAAATCTTTATGGTTTACGATAACCCAATGCAGAGAAGATTAAAGAACGAAGGAGATCATTGGGAAGGTATGTAAACATCTTACATTTCATGTTTTTGTTTTCCATATCTATATGCATGAGTAGATCTGGTTTTTGAGGTTTCGTTTTATTTTCCGCTACATATAGTTGATATATATTGTATATGAGATGCATGATCGAAGCCTAACAATTAAACTTATATAAGTGGGCTTGCTTCCAAGCCCTTTTTAATATTAGGCATACTTGAAAAGTCACAACAACAAAGTAGAGTATTGGCAACGAGAAAAACATAGATAAATGTTTAAAAAAAGTCACTTATAGTTATTTGTCACATTTTTGTTTCATTGCACAAATTGTCACCAATTCCCTATAGATAAAAACTATAAGTCACATTTTCAGAAATCGTAGCCAAAAAGTATTAGTTAAAAAAATTTTGTAGCTAAAACATTACAAAAATGTAGCTAAAAATTGAATGTTGGTGTGAAAAAATTTGGCACCGAATAATTGAAAATGAAAATAAACTGTAGCTAATAATTTTTGGCTACTTTTTTTATCTTCGTAGCTATATAGTATTTACCACATTTTTTATAACAAAGCCAAATGTTATTAACTTTTTAAAAAATATTATTTGCTACGTTTTTCTTAACGTAGTTAAATGTTATTTGCTAGGTTTTTAATAATGTCGCAATATGTTTTTTTTCTCTTTTAATCCATGATATTAAACAATATGTTTTATATATAATGTATTGACATGTTTTTTATTATGAATTATTTGCTTATTATTATCAAATTAAATTGTAAAAAACATTAATAATTCAAAAAATATAGAATTTTATATATAAATATCATAAATTATATCGACAAAAAGAATGTAACATTAAAGGATGATCATTTGTTCTTGTAAAAGATACACATGACAACTTGAACAGTTCTTATAGACAAAATAATAAATAAATAGATCAGTTTACAAATTATAATATACCATCCTTGGATTAAAAAGATATTAGAGTATAACTCAAACTACTACCAAGTGATGTTTCGCTTGTTAGCTATCAAGACTAGCTTAAATTTTGTGACACAATTAGTGAAAATTCCCACATTTTCATTTAGTTTCCTTAGTCTTCCAACTACCGCTTCTAGAGAGTTAATTTCTTCGATGGCAAAACATCTAACAAAATAACTAAATTGAAGGGTGAACAAAATTTCCAACTAGATTTGTCACTAACATCTCTTTCCTAAAACAATGATCACCTTTAGAATAGATAAAAGTATAATTTATTTTGAAGATATATGAAGAATAAAATCAAAGGAAATCAACTATATACAATTAAATACTATAGTTGAATTCAAAATATCAAAAAAAAATTCTCAATGAACATGTAATGCTAAGAACTCAACACTAATGAAATTCAATTATCTCTATATACATTACCAGAGACTCTAGATCATCATCCTCTCGAGCATATTTTGGATAATTGCTTATAATATTTTGCATCAATATCATTGATACCAAGCCAGTGAGAAGATGACCATCATGAATGAATTGAAAATCGAGAACCGATGTATCTACACATTAAAAGATGTATTATAATTCAAAGTGAAATCCACAAGGAAATTAAGCAGTAAATGGAAATTAAAAAATAATTTACATGGAGTTAAAAAATAAAAAGAAAAATAAATTAAACTCAGATATGAGGAAGTTTAACTAGAAATAATTTTTACTTAGTGCTAAAAAGGGGCTAATCTAAATAGACATCAAATCGCAATGCAAAAGTGATATTTGTGGGAATCCACTTAATCGAATAATTTATGCCCACTATTATAGCAACTTCTAGAGGCTTTGGGCTCTCTTGGGTGAGATTGAAATGAATAATTTTCATAAAGAAAGATACTTGATATTGCTAATACAGGTAAACACCAATAAAGAAATTAAAATTGGCATTTAAGGAACCAAAAACATGGTCCTAGTTATATTTAACATCTATACTCTTATAAGTGTATAGAAAATGCTTGCCAATATCAGTGTTCTTATCAAGATGTAACTCACTAATAAAACCTAAAATATCACCAACACACATTTAATCATAAAATGCATATCACATTATCACTTATGTAAAAAGAATAAGAAATTAGAAAAAGCATACCCCACAATAGGAGGTCATCTAAATTTGAAACCATGAGGTGATAGACGAATCATCAAATAAGAATCAAAAGGGTAAAAATATGTAAATGCCTCAAGGAAGGATAAGGAGAAATTAAAATTGTTCAAACAAAAAATGTAAACTTATAACCAACAAATAAATACTGGAAATGCTCTGCTTACCACACATACATGCTAGTATGTAGAGGAAGAATAACTTTCTTCCTTTTACATTGCTGTTTATTTGAGCAAGATAGCAAGGGATAAAAGATGAAGATGGAAAATGGATAGTTGAGAACAAACACAACTAAAATACGAACATAACTATTTTGATAAAAATCGTAGCCTAGTTTTTGTATTCTTAGCAAAGCAATTTCTCTTTATTAACTAATTAGTAGTACTAAGTGAGCTCATATTAGAATTAAAAAAGATGGCTGTAATTTGATTTAGTATAATTTCTTAGGAAAAACATAATATTTAATTTTTTGAGGTGAAAACCTTGGATATCATTTCAAACTGTTGAGTTGACTAATCAAGCATGTGTTCAATAATATAGTTATAAGTATTAGTTCTAATTTGTAAATAGCAGTAGCATTTACCCCTTCATTGTTTAGTTCAAACAGGATTTTCATTGTCTACTAAGATATTTGAATGGAATGGTTTAAATTCCATAGTAAAGTTTTAGTATTATAATATAAAACCTGAATGTTCGAAAAGCTTATGTCATTTATCAACTCGTATATTTCAAACACCAATTAGAATACTATTATCCACATTACCATTTGGAATACAAATGAAAATTAAATACATCATATACCCATGAAGAATTCAAACCAATAATTGTTCTCAATTGCATCCTTAAATTGGTTGACCTTCGCTTCATCAAGTTCAAGCTAACAAATGGTACCTCTATCTACATTCTCTGTAATGAATAGAAAAATTATCAATGAAATGAAACAAAAGACTGCAAGAACTTTTAGTGACAAATTGAAGACTAAGGGAATCTCAAATATCACAAAAGTACATAATTTTGAATTTTATATCAATCTGGATGTCAATAGGTACATTTCAACCAAGACCTTCGTCAAGACCACCCCACTTATGCGTAACCTTGCCATTTGGGTGCAAAATGGAAGGCTATAGTAGCTGTATGTTTTTATGGATTATTGTAAGGGCTAACCTTGTTAACTTATAGGGTAACTTTGTCTTCTGGTTGATATTGGGAAACAAAAAATAAATATAGAGAATAAGTATAATTGATTTTTTATTAGTACAGCCAAAAAAATATTAGTAAAACTCTGTGTAAAATATTCGTATAAGGTATAATTCAAATTATAGCCAATGGTGTGAAACCATACAGAATAATAACAATATTCACCTGTAGAAAAAAGGATCCTTTCTATTTTAACCAGAAGTTTAAAGATTGTGTAGAAAATGCAACAAGGGAGGGCATAAATTGGTATAAAGATCACCGATGTCATCATAATTCCTAGCATAATTCTTTTCAATGGAATGATTCCTTTAGAAACACTTCTTACCATAGATAATTTTGTTTTGATTTTATGTGAGCTTAACAATCCAACAAAATGGAAAGAATTCTCTCAGGAAATTACCACATAATTACAAAGAGCCATGCATGGTGAATTTAACATGAGTCTGCAACATTATATAACTATGCAAAAGATAAGGTAGATTCTCAAATAAAAGGACCCTTTCTAATAAAAAAAACATAAAGACTAACAAAAAATGTAACTACCTTTAGGCTTGTCTAAACATGAGAATAACTTACTTGTACATATTGCCTGTTTACATTCAAATGCATGAAAAAAGTACATACTAAATGAGTGACAACGCTCTTTTAAACCCATCAAAACACACATTTCAAAACTGACTTTTCCAATGACTAAGATCTAAGATGTAAGAAGTAGATACTGATTTATTTATGTTAACATATATATCTTAATAGTTGACTTTTTAGGAAGAAAGTATTAATGCAACAAATTGATGCCTATAATTTTTATGCTTACAACTACAAGAAAGGTCTCTTACTAGTCAATGGAGGTAGTATACACTAGGATCACCTTTATGTCACTGTGAGAAAGGAACCATTGAATGAGCTTATGATCTCTAGATAAGGGAAGCCTATCTCAAATCCATGCCTTATCAATTCCATACACAAGTTACAAGAACGTGTGTTAAATGATGGGAAGAAAAAACCGGACATGTAGTATCTCACAACCAGATCTAAACCAAAGGAAAAATGGTATAAAATTGCTACGATCCTTTCACAAATTGTGCCAACACACTACCATTAAGGTATGTAGTATGAATTAGCAATATAAACTAAAACCCTTATTTTGATAACAACAACAACCAAAAGCATGCACAAAAGCAAGAGTGAAATGAAAGGACTAATAGATCTAAATCAAAGTTAGGGAAACTAAAAAGAAGGGAAGAAAGAAAGAAATGTAAATAGTAAACCTTGCAAGTAGAATTGGGGGCAAGGACGGGAGAGAGGAGAAGGAGGAGGAGGAGGAGGAGGGGGAAGGTGGCATGAGGTAGAGGAGTAACACACAAATAAATGCAAGGAAAAAAAGAAATTGAAGCAAAAGACACACGAAGATAGAAAAAGATGAGGAATCTGTTGGAGTAGAAGACATATGAAGACAAAAGAAGCAAAGGAAAAAGAGGGATATTTGAATTTAGGTTATATGTCTCATAAAAATGACAACATTTATAATGTTTTTTATTCTTCTTCTTTTGGTTATGAAAACATATTTATAACCAAAACTTTTCTTGTACAAATTTTAGAAAACGACACCTAAAGATGGAAAAGATTTTATGCTTTAATAGG
Organism: Erythroxylum baracoense; assembly: GCA_025629805.1. Taxonomy (NCBI): domain Eukaryota; kingdom Viridiplantae; phylum Streptophyta; class Magnoliopsida; order Malpighiales; family Erythroxylaceae; genus Erythroxylum; species Erythroxylum baracoense. The sequence goes on along the minus strand of JAOTAY010000007.1, from coordinate 8,415,477 downwards.
CAACGATTTTTATAATTTGTAGACAAAAAGTTACTTTTAGCTACAATTTTCTAATTTCATAGCCTAAAATTACTTTTAGCTATGAATTTGAAGTAGTAGCAAATTAAAACATGGGATGTTATCCTTCAATATGCAACGATTCTAAATTCATAGCCAAAAGGTTACTTTTAGCTACAATTTTCTAACTTTATTGCCAAAAGTTTACTTTTAGTTATGAATTTAGAATCGTAGCAAATTGAGCTATAAGAGGTTCGACTTCAATAGGTGACGATTTTTAAATTTCATAGCCAAAAGTTTTACTTTTAGCTATGAATTCATAATTATAGCAAGTTAAGACGTAGCAGGTTATGCTTCAATTAGTGATGATTTTTAAATTTCATAGCCAAAAGTTTTACTTTTAGCTATGAATTCATAATTGTAGCAAGTTAAGACGTAGCAGGTTATGCTTCAATTAGTGACGATTTTTAAATTTCGTAGCCAAAAATTTACTTTTAGCTATGATTTTCTAATTTCATAGCCAAAAATTTACTTTTAACCGTGAATTTTAAATCATACAAATTGTTACTTTTAGTTATAATTTTAAAATTTTGGAAGTTCTGCTTTAATAGGTGACAAATTTAAAATTTTTTAGCCAAAATGTTACTTTTAGCTACGATTTTAAAATTTTGTAGCCAAAAGTTTACTTTTAGTAACCAATTTAAAATCTTAGCAAATTAAAACATAGCCAAAAGTGGTATTTGTTATATTGAGTTCAAACTTGCTTTTAGAGCAAAATTTGACTTTCTCAACCCAAGCTTGATAAAGGCCGTCCGAAATAGTTCTAAATCAACCCATTAATTAATACAAAATTTGATTTTGTTTCTAATTGAGACCACAAGAAGTCAAAAACTAAAAGCAAGATAATTAGGGATGACTATGTAAATGGAGATAATCTTAGTTAAACTTGAGCTAGTCTTTAAGTCAGGCACTAAAATTTAGGCTTAGGGCGTTGGCAAATTCAAGATTGGGTATATCTATCATTCTTAAATACAAAAACTTTTTTAAAAAATTAAATGCAAAAGCTTATGACCACTAAATATGAACGTTGAAATCAACAAATTAAAAGGTAAGAACTAGAAAAGATAATATTTGATCAACCAAATACAAATTAGTGTACAACTTAGAACAAAATAAAATTTTACTTGAAAAAATTAAAATGAAATCTCTACAAAAACGTCATGCAAAATTGAAAATGTAAAAGTCTCGAATTTTTCATGAAAGAAAATGCATTCAAAATTTTCATAAAATGTAAATGTATGTCTTAGATTTATGCATTAAAGAATGTCTATATATTTACTCTTTTATTACATTAAAGATGTTTAATCTCATTGCAATGATTAACCTTTTATAGTTATCTTCTAGCCTATAAATTAACTTATGTCCATTTTGAAACGAACTTCTTGAATTGATTAAAATAATGAACGCTCATGCTAAAGCTAAATATATCTAGGAGAATTTTGTCTGGCGCTTGTCTTCAGATACTTGAGATCATATGTAGCTTGGAGTAGCAAACTTATCTAATTCTGGACATATCTCATGGAGTTATTCTGGTAATTAGCCGTGATTTTGTGTTGATCACTCCTTATACGGGGCGATGATTGGATAATTAGTTTATCTAATTTTTGTTTAGTTCCCCAAATTGATACGCAATAGGTTTGGTAGCTCTATTACTTTTTCCGTACAGGTGCAGCGCATTTCTTGATATCATTAAAATTAATCTTGAGAGTTGATAGTTTAATCTAAAAGAAAGACAAGACAAAATATCACATCGAGGTGGACCCAAGGATCTTATCAATAAGGATGTTTTGTCCAACAAAATCTATTGCCTTCTTTGGTGGGAGCCCCCGAAGATTTTGTATTGTAATTATTACACACATAAATCTCTATATAACTGCCACCACCCCTAGCTTTAAAGGCCCCCTTCGCCACTTCTCCTCTCTCTTTACTTGACAAGCCATTCATTTTACTTCCCTAGAAAAATTTCAACTTTTAAATTCCGCTAGCAATTGATTTTTCCAGCCAGCGAGCGCTCTTTTCTACACCATCTTAATGGAAAGTTTGTGGTTCCACTAACAAGTTTCCTTGTCATTAAATTTTATCTGTGGTCACTTTCTTGTGGGCTTGGGACCATGAAGGACAGTGGAAGGAAACAAGGTGCCCTATCACCATGCGCGGCATGCAAGCTTCTTCGTAGGAGATGTGCTCTTGACTGCATATTTGCTCCTTACTTTCCAGCCGATGAGCCCCAGAAATTTGCGAGCGTACACAAGGTCTTCGGCGCAAGCAACGTCAACAAATTGTTGCAGGTTTGGTTTTAAGTTTGATCCATCTCTTCCCACCATGCCCTTTCTCTCTCTTTCTCCAAATATTGATTCATTTATACAGGTCCTACTAGATATACTTTCGTTAATTATTTAATCATGTCAAGGCTGATTAGATGTCTATGACCTAGAAGAGTGATTTCTGTTAAGCTCAGATATTATATACTGAAAACGTTCGGTTGACGAGGTGGAACTGATTAAAGATAGTGACGAAACATCAGCTAAACGTGAATGCTTTCTATAACCCGAAGGCCGTGTGAGATATACATACCCCAATGTCCGTGTGATATATATAGTGAAAAAGCATAAAATCAGTAACCTCTACATTTCTGATCTCGACAAGAATTTCATTTATGACTATCATTCTATATATATATAGCTTATTGACAGGAACAATTCACAGTTAACCAATCAATGTTACGTTGTCAGGATACTAATGGTTCTGTATTCTTTGTAACAAAATGTAACCGTCTTTTACCAATATGTTAAATTAATTAAAGCAAGTGGACTTTACATATCAACAAATCCACTGATCCGTCATATATGGTTACTTGTTTGCTACGGAGATGATATTTTACATGACGTGCCAAATATTTATTATGTGTAATATGAGAAATTGTACATGAAACATCTGTTTTTAACTTCATCATTACATGTCAACAAGACAAGTATAATATAATAGTAAACGAAGGGGTGTCGTAGTTTTTAATTTTTAGTTTATGTTTTTTTAGTTATTAATGTTTATGATAATTATATATTAAATAAAATATAAAGGTAAATTATTTTTAATTAATTAAAAATTAATAATAATTTATTAAATAATTAAATAAGACATCAAATTATGAAAAGCAGAAGAGAAACAAAGACTACTGTTCATGGTTTGAAAAATGAAATTAAAAATAGAGAAATTTTAAATTAACAAAATTTTTTATTAAATTTGGAAACAAAAGAAAAAATTTTAAAAATTATTGAAAAGAAACAAACTTTTAAAGTTTTAAAATTCTATATTTTGGAAAGTAAAGGATCCCTGAGATATTAGAAAAGATATAACCTAATAAATTGCTGAACCATATTTACATGGAAAGCACAAACTTCAAAGATTGAGTAGATTTACCGATCGACATGTATCTCTTTCTTACACTAATTTACCACTTTATTGTCTCTTTGTCTGCTTTATTTACTTGTATTAAATAAACAAATTGACCTTTTGCTCTGTTTGTTTGTTTGTTGCGTCTTCCATAATATGATCTAGAACAGTTTAGACTTAATCAATTGACAGGGCTAATTTTAGGGTTTATTGAAGAGATTTTAGAGCTTAATGGAGACTGACGTTGGATTCTGTTCTTATCACGGATTCAGATTTTGGAACTTGACTTTAAATTCGCCTAAGAATGAAAAACACAAAAGCTAAATTGTGAAAAGGATATTGAACAAGTTCTAAACGTTAAGTTTACCTAAATTCCCACCCTTGCTTCTGTTATAGTGGTTGCTCTCAGTTGATTGTTAGACCCCACTATATACCGTATTATATTCTAAAACAAATTTACCTTTCGTTTCCTTACGTTTAGAGGGCATAGGGAAGACTTTTCTTGCTTTGCCAACATGTTAAATGTAAAGGTTAAAAATGACAATATGGTGTTTGTGGGGCTCAGCCTTTCCTTTAAGAAATGTAGTAGTAGCTTTCTGATTTTTTACGCCCATCCTTTGAATCTTGGAGTCCTTATTAGTTTGGAATCTAAATTTGACAAAAAAAAATGTTTTATGACCCATCTTTGCTTTATTCTTTAAGAACAGGATGTTAAATCGATAGTGATATCCGAAAATTTAGTCTAAAGATGACTTGATCATGTGAGTGTAAATAAGCGGAATAAGTTTGACATGTTTTAAGAATACTTCCTAACAATCATACCACCACCATGACATCATATCTATGTAAGCAGTTACTCTCCCAGTTGATATGCAAAAAACTTATCAGTTTTTCCTTTTTTTCTTGCTTCTCCTCTAAAGTAAAAGTTTAAGTAGTGAAGGTTTTTAATCATTGATATGGCATGAAACGTTAAAAATTAATATGACTAACAAATTTATTGTTCTATTGATTCCATGATATATACATTTGAAGAAATTCTAAAATAAAATTAAAAGTCAAATATTCCTATTTTATAATTAAATATGAACAACCGTCAAGTAAACAAAATCATGAACAGCGAAGAAGGGGGGGGTTCTAAAAAAAGAGCTAATACTAGACATTGCTCATAGACTTGTGCATGCCCAACACTTTTAGGTTTCTAGGGTATAATTTTCCGGGAAGATGCGTTATTATGGAAATGTGTTTCGCCGACTTCCAGTCTAAACATGGTAATCCGAAACATCTTGACATTTGTAAACAAATATGAGAAGCACTAAACACGATCGGCGGAAATTTTGATTTGTCAGCACGCCTTTGCTGTTGTTGGTGTGTCTACATGTTTGCTGTAGTTTATGTCTTACACCAAGGTTCTTTGCACATTACCGAATTAAGCCTAAGCCCTTTTTTTCAATCTAATCTGTACTTATAATTGGGAACATCAGTCAACGGTGGTTGTTTTCTTTAGTAGGTTTTAACTTAGAAGAACATATTTGAACTTTGAAGCTTGTTATTTACTAAGTACGAAATGCTTTTAGCATCAAGTTACGCCAAAATTAAAAGCTATGATTGATTTATTATAAGATATAAAGGATATAACGCCCATTCTTTCTTTTTCAAGAACTCATCGACTCTACTAGTTGCTTTTTACAAGATTTGTGTCTAAAGTGGAAGTTGCTCACTGTCATCTTCGCCTGATTATTAGGTATCGCCACATTGAGTCTAATGGGTGGTGAGATTTGCAGGAACTCCCTGAACACCAACGTAGTGATGCAGTGAGTTCCATGGTGTATGAAGCGAATGCTAGGGTACGTGATCCAGTTTATGGCTGTGTTGGAGCCATATCATCTTTGCAACAACAGATTAATTCTTTGCAAACCCAATTGGCTGTTGCACAAGCTGAGGTAGTCCACATGAGAATGTGCCAATTTACTCCGAATTCCAATTCAAGCAATGTGGACATGGTGGCTGACCAGTCTAATATTGGGGAATCATTATGGTCATGCTGTTTAGGATCCTCTGTTTTCTCTTTCTCGTCACATAGTTAAATATATCACGGGCATGCTTTCTTGTCGGCCAATATATATATATATATATGTATGTATGTGTATGTATATCATAGGCTTTTCCCTCTTTCTGTTTCTTCTTTACCCTACATCTATGCATGTTCAGGAAAGCTAGATGATGATAGTGATTATTAATCTCATATTGTATATATTGCCACCCATAAGTATGAACTATCATGTGCCATTAGTGGACTTTCTTTACAATTCTCATTGTCATTTGCTTAATATTACCAACTACCACTTGGGCTAACAACTAATTAAAGAGGGAAAAAAGGAGGTTTTTCTGCTATTTGAAGGTAACTCTCCGTCTTGCTGTTTTAGGTTTTTAATCAGGAGACCAAGAAACTCAAAATTTCAGTCAAGTTTTATGAACAAAACTTTTACTAGTTGCATGGTGATGAAATTGATCTTATTATTCATAAGTTGATCCCATAGTTTGTCCTGCCCTAATCCCAAAATCACGGGATAGAAAATTCGCCGCTCATCCGTTCTGCGCGGCTTTCTGATAATAAAGTCTATAAATATATGTTGTTGGCGTGAATTAATGACACAATGTTAACCAATAAGACTATATACGCATGCCTACAGTTCAAAGGTAAGAATCTCCAATACTATGCGAACTATTTCTTAATTTTTATGTCTTAAAACTACACATAAACCCAACTTCCATGAAAGCATACCCACATATATATATGTACGTAAACGTTTTCTCCTTTGTGGCACTATCCCCCTTAAATTCTCGAAAGTTTCGCTCTTCTTACTTTCCTATAACCAGACAACTGTTTGGTAAAATAAACCAATTAGATTAAACAATTAGAATTATAACTTAAGGGGGTTATGTTTATGATATCTCCAATACTATCAAGAACACTATAATCGGACGCCATCTCAATAAAAGGGTAAGTGTGCAGATGGTCCCTCTCCAATATACCAAGTCAACAGACCGAGCAAAGAAATACAATTTTGCACATTGCATGATTTTTGCAGGTCAAGCAGCAAAACTATCGGCATGTACTAGAAGGCGACAACTATTGATACCAATGTTTTAAAAGCCGGACCAGTGACTGAACCGAAGAAGCAACTGATTCAAGGATCAATGGTTCAACCGGAATTCAACCATGATCGAACCGGTGATTAATAAATATATAAATTTTTATTTTATAAGATAATTTTTATTTTATAAGTATATATAAGATAATCTTTAAACATATTATTTAATTATTTATCTAATTGTAAACTTAACTTAAACCTTCAAACTTCAAAATATATAAGTTTTTTTTAAGTTTACCAACACAATACAAAATAAGATAATAAAGCTCATTAGTCATATTTCATCAAAAAGATAAAAAAGATCACTGATCATAATATTCATTCAAGTTGAAATCATCAAAATCAAGACATTTTAAATGGACCGGCCAGTTCTTTCTTTCACCGGTTTAGCGGTTTTTACCGGTCCGACAGTAAAATGAACGGGCTAATCACTAACAAAAAACATGGGCTAAACCGGACCGTTTCATGTGTCACCGTAAGCGTGACCCAATATCATATACGGTTACGTTCCATTGGGCATAAGCATTTCATATTAAATTCCCATGACGTACCATTGTTAAATTTAACTCATCACTTGACATGATCACTATTATTATCTTAGAGACAACACACAGAACTCTATTTATCAAGGTTGTTAGTTTATACTCTTGTACCCAATCGAGTAGGTGCAATTTTATGTATGATATTATTTTTTAAAAAAGTAAAATCTTGTTAATATATTATAAATAAAGTAAATAGGTTACAATAGGATCACATGTTAGAGAGTTCATTTCCACACTTTTAATTAGAGATGACAATAGGACCTGGTCTAACTTGACCCGCCCCATGCCAGTTGGAGTTGACCAAGCATGGGGTAGCAAAATAACGTCATTTTCACATTTTAATTTTAAAAAATAATTAGAGCTCAGGCTCGAACCTCTTGTCCAGGGCTCGGTCAGGCCTTGGGTCGGGCCTAGGTCATCTGAAGTAGGGGTAAGGCCAAGCTTAGATCAGGGTAGGCTCGGGCCCTGCCTGACCCATTTCCATCCCTACTTTCAAGAACTACTCTTTAGTTTCTATGCTTCAAATTTACTAAAACACTATGAGAATGAAATCACAGTGAGCATAAGAACCAAATTTTCTAAATTCTCTATGAAGACATTAGTGTGCTATTGCATTTCCTTACAAATTGGTTGATGATAAATTACTTCCTTATGCTTGCTAATGTTGAGGCTCTCATTGTGCTTAAGTTCTTTTCCTTGCCTGTGAATCTTTTGAAGTTTCTTTCTTTCCATATCTCCTAAAAATAGGTAGCCAATGCCATTAGGTAGGCATTCTTATCATCCTTGAATACTGATTTCACTTGCATGCATTGAATAATGTTAGCTAAGCTAGAAGAGTTGATATCCTAAAGACAAGTGAGTGATATTCTCTAATATTTTCCTGGAAATTCTACATTGAAAGAAAAGATGGTCTTTAGTTTAATCCTCTAGCTAGCATAAAGCACAAGTTTTAGGTAAGGATATATATTTCAGTCTATTTATTGTGCTAAACTTATTCAACATTTCTAACCACAATAGAAAACTGAAACTTAGCTTAAGACTTCCATTCCATATTCCTCTACTCCATTCTATCTTAGAACCAATCCCTTGGATTAGTTCCTTGGTTTTCCTATTTCTTAAGACAAACACATGTTTGTAATGCCAATAATAGATAACCATATTTCCTGAACTTAAGAGTTGGTTTGTCATACTGTTTATTAATGTAACACCCCATTATCCTAGGGTACGCACTGAGACGCCCGTAGGTCATTCCGATACATATCCTAAGATAAGGGAGCGCTACGTGCAATTTCTACAAACTCCACATGG
>JAOTAY010000007.1:8373808-8405851 GCA_025629805.1 Erythroxylum baracoense | reverse complement strand
ATTATTAATTTATGATATTAATGGGACCCTATATTTACATAGGAGTATTTTGAAAATATATTATCTTATTATCTTATAGAAAATTGTTAAATTTTTAACTGGCCCAAGTCGGGACTAGAGAAAAATATTATCTTAGAGAGTTTATTAATTTACCGAGTATCAATTTAAAGAGGTTTTACTAGTAGTTGAGTCAATCTCCCTTCTTCCTGAAAGAGCCTCACTCAGTGAGCCTTGCACGGCCTCCAATAGGTTGGCATAAAATAGTCTAACAGTTTCTCCAAACCATAACAGTTTGAGAGTGGCTGAAGATAGTAGTTCGGCATTAAAAATCAGAACGTTTAAATGTTTGTAAAAGAAATATCCAAATTTGAATGATCATTTAAATTAAAAATCCACACTACTTATGTTAGACCCCATTTTTGGAGTCTAACTCGTAAGTCAAATATGAGCGCATCACTCCGTAGGATTCTTGTAATGGAATCTCATTAGTTAACATAGGTTTATCTTCATTCTCATAACATCCCAAAATTCCATATTTGAATACTTGATATATGACAATCCATTCTTATGTTTATATCCTCAATCGTCACCCTAAACATATAACTCATTTTTATCTCTTATTTCCACATCAAACTAAGTACATTTCAAGCTCCATTCAAGCCTAAATGTATCATAGGAAAGCGTTGATAAGTCCACAACTTTAAAATGTATATGATTTGGGACAATAGGCATAACTTTCATCATGGATGTAGGATTAAGTCATTGAAGTACAACTTTGAAGAGGACTTCGAGTTCTACAATTTCTATGAAGACCTTGAAGAGAGATTTTGCCATTTAAAGACTCAAAATTGCACATTTATGTAGGTGTCCCAAGAGTGTCAACCCAACGGACATGTATGTCCCTCCAAACGGAAATAAATGTAGCTAGACCCTGAAATTCCAGAGAAGGTCTGCCCAGCAGACATAAAGTCCGCCTAACGGACATTTACTGGCCAATTTTTAGATTTCCCACTCCTACAAGTTATACCTAACACATCTATGCATATCTTATCATTCCTACTTCAATTTCCACATTATTTCCCTTCATTATCACTTTCATTTCAGCTTAATATCATTTACAACCAAATCATAATATATGTTTGGTCATCAACCCAAAAACTTAACATTAAAATTTATACACTCTCATCATAAATTTCTACATATATTCAACTCCCTTTATGACCTTCATTTCATCTCTAACTTATCATACTAATTTTTCACATTTCAAGACATTATAGTACTCTTTTTCTGTTAGATCAAGTTAGAAAAGGGCTATAAAGTGTCTAGCATGTACCGTATGCAGCATCACTAACTTATAAAAAGCATATCTCTCAACGCTGATGTCTAAAAATTGCAAACTTTATATCATTAGAAAGCTAAGAGGTAAACTACAACTTCCAAGAAGATAATTTTGTCTAAATCAGCCTACATTAATATAGTTTTGCCCTTGAAGGTAGAACATAGATTTTACCTCTATGAATGCTTGAAAATGCAATGCGGAAGCTTGGAAAATCATTAGCAAAATATAAATATATTTTGTTAACTTCAAAAGAAAGGAGTTTTATAAAGCTTTAATGGGCATTTCAAGACACAAATGCATCATTGGACTCATAATACAAAATACAAAGTATACATAAATGAGTAATACTTGAAATGCGGCTAAAGCCTTAAGTTTTCATATACTAACTTAAATACAAAAATATGTAAACTTTGAGTGGTGCCTTGACTCTCGATCACTCGATCTCTTGCTCATCACTTGGAGATGGGGAGGAGGGGGTGAGCTAAAAGCTCGTGGGTAACAAGTTTATAGCAGAGAAATAAGCAAAACAATTGAAAATATTTATGCTGTAGTAAAATGCATTGAAACTGTAAAACATGTATTTCTCAAGTTGTCAAACAAATCATGAACAACATAAGACATTTATTTCTCAAACTTGTCAAACAAATCATAAACAACATAAGACATGTATTTCTCAAATTCTCAAACTTGTCAAACAAATCATAAACAACATAAGTAAGCATAATGGTTTGGGTAGTCCATATAAACATGATGGAGAAACCTTACAGCTAAACCATACACATGAGGGAGTTCTTACAAAGATCTAATAAATATGAGGGAGTCAATAATGGAACTTTATGCCACTAGCGGGCAGGCAGGAGAAGCCTTTAACATGGTCAACGGGCATGTGACATAACATGATGGACACCACAAACCCACACAAACATGAATTTTGTGACTTATAAAAATATTACACAAAAGGCACATTTCGAAAACATGATTTCCATAAGTATGACATATTTCAAACACAATTTTCATCATCAAGATTCATATACCAAACATATAGTAAATACTTAAATCATTTAAGAAGCTATAAATGCAACATTTATAAAGCAATTGAAATCATTTAAATCTATTAATTAGGAAAATATTTATAGCTCATTTTCTCAAACTATAATCATGTAATCCAGCTAGGTTCCTTGCTTAAAAACTTGCATAAAAATGCCCCTCCTCTTGCCTCTCTTGATTTCCTTTAACATTGGCACAAAAATTAAATTCAATGGGAATACAAATTGGGAATCCAAATAACATATTTACTAAAAATTGATTCTAGAATGCTTAAACCTATGTATTTCCTAAGCTTTATAAATCAAAATTCCTTCTAAATTCTAAAGAACTAAAAATGGGCTTATCTTGAATCTTCACCAAATAAAGAGATTTTTGGCTCAAATGGAAGCTCTTCTCTTCCTCTTTCTTTTTCTCTTCTTGAATAATCTCAAAATCACTCTTGAAAACTAAGAAAAGATGAAACCTAAGCTTTGTCTTCTTCCTTTTACCTAATGGTCGAACCCTCCTTCCTTTTTTCTTTCTCTTTTACGTTTTTCACTTCTTCTCTCCCTTCATTTCACGTTTTCTTCATCTTATGAAGAAAACAACATTTTACTCTTCCATTTATACCCTTAATGAGTGCGAAATGTCAACCTTACACTTCATTTAATGCTTCATGGTTTTTAAGCTTAAGTGACATGCCACAATTGCCCTATATACATTCTTACTGCTTTAATTTAACTAACCAGTGTAATAAAATCCTACTAACACTGTAATAAATAATTAAACTTCAATCATTATTCTATCATGACCTTATATTTTATTGAAATCATGCTTAACAATTCTATTTATTCTAAGGCAAAAATTTTAATTCCATAATTATTCAATAAAATATTATGCTAAACTTAACGAAAAAAATTTCGGGGCCAACATTACCATTTAATAGTAGTAATACATCCTTACATTTACATGGTAATCCAAAAGAAAACATACAATTCCCTTTAACCATTACATGTACAGTCATCTTTAACTAAAAACACCTTCCAAAGTACTTTTTCTTCTATATGTTGGCCTTGGTCCCTACAGATGTTCCCTCTAGCTCACTCCTATGATTTGGACCTACACGAATTAACACTCATGCTATGCTTGAAAGCTTAGTGGGGAAAAAATTAGTTTGGATGATCACTCACAGCAGTCATCTGCCAAGCACACACATTTAGAAATATCACAACTTATATACCTTAAATTCACATTCATGAACTAAACATTGATATATAATGCTCATGTAAACAATGATGGCATACTTAAGCAAAGTATATAATGCAAATATGCTTCAACATATTATCTATATACTGAAAATGAATATTTATAAGCCAATTATTGATATTCAATGCTCATTGATACAAATTATCACTTAATATAATTGCACATCATTATGATTCATCCTCACAATCAATATAAATGCTCATCAATACCAATTATTCATTTGTCATGCTATACTTCTTATTTATGATTGTTAAGTTTCCTTTCTATGTTAAGCTTGTATTTTTTCTATAGGTGTGGATAATAGGAGTTGTAGATATCCGAAGATATCAAACTATGGATACCTGAAAGTATCAAACTGTGGATACTCGAAAGTATCAAACTGTGGGTACTTGAAGGCATCAAACTATGGAGATATTATAGTCTCAAATGAAGACACCATTGGTGCCAAACTATAGCAGTTACACTGTAATCCACCACCAAGACAATAGAGCAGGCATTATAACATTTCCCTTTAACCATTTGCCAATTTCACAATTCATATGTTGACAAATCATATGATATACATTTCAAGTCATAAAATTTGCATCTGTGTTCATACATGCAAGACATTACTTACCACCATTACAAAGGTATCAAAATCATACATTTATAATCATATTATACACATATGAGCAATAAATATGCATACAAATCATTTATGCACATATAAGTTTTATTTGGAATGCACTATGCTCAATATTAAATTCCAATGATCAATTACTCAATTCACATATGGTAAGTCCTATTTCATTTATTTCTAGGTACTTGAAAAGTTTCATACACATTCAAAAGGTTCGGATAAGATTCAGTAAAAATCAGAAAAGAAAATAGTGTCACGGTTGTGCAGACACTCTCTCCATTCATACCAATAATTGTTCCTTAATATGCACACAGAAGACTTCAAAACTGGGTTTCTAGGTCTTATAAAAATGTTTTTCTATGTCTCTAGTCAGGCCATTTGATTTGGAATCGTAACTCATGAGATATAGACCAAATATGACAAGCTGCTCTGAAATAGGGGCAGCATTAGTCACTATTTTCGATCTCATGACGCCAACAATGTGACTGACTCAAACAAACCCTAGACAAAATTCCACTACACGATACTCTCTTATCATATACAACAAAGTTCATGCAAGATAACACCAAATAGCACCAAAGCATCATCCCAGAAACCACTCCACATCAAAATGAATCTTTTTACACATTCAAATATACAATAATACATAAATTAACTAAGTGGAGTCTCAAACCTTAAAATTGGGAAAGTAGTTCTTCTAATGCTTTTCCTTCCCTTCCTCTTTAGTTTTGCTTGAATCACCAAATAAAAAATGATAGGATGAAAAGGATGAAATGGAGAGGAGAAAAAAATAAAGTTAAGCCATCAAAGTGTTGTCCATCTCCCCTCTCCTTATGCCTTTTCATGAAATTTCTAGTCTTAGACACATGTTTCAATCCCATTGGACCACATGTTACAATCCTATTGGACTATATGATATAATCCCATTGGACCATGTGTTACAATTCTATTGGACCATGTGTTACAATTTTATTGGACAATGTGTTACAATTCTATTGGACATACATGCTTTAATCTTATTGGTTCATGAGTTGACTTTAGGAAAATTGCATATTGGTCCTTCTTCTTCCTTTAATTGCTACATTGGCGTATAATCTTATCATTTATTTCATTCCCCTATCTCTTAAGCTTCTAATGGCATAAATTTCACGCAATTTGGTTAATTATATCGAGAGTTATACCCCAAAAACTACAGGCTCTTGAAAACAAGGATAACAGCCAGAACTCAAATTCAAAACTCTTAGAGGCAGAGTCAAATTTTGGTTCCTTCATCAAAGTTTTACACCTATGTCTTTGGTTTAATTTCCAATTAGAATTATCCAATTTGGAAGTCTACAGACCAAGATATGTCCAAATTACAGAAGTTTGTTAAGTGGAACCTACCCGTTCAGTGAGGTACACATTCCAAATGAACTAACTTCGGTCTTATCATGTAAGAGCAACACAAAAATACATCCAATTTAACCAAAAACATCACACTTACTTATGGAATACTTCTTTTATCGATTCCACTCACATCATGCTCATAATCCAAGAAAACCTATCAAAAATTCCCATGCATATTTCACTTATAAGTATGTATGTCTATGCTGAAACGAACAAATTACCTATTTACCCATGTCGTTTACATCAAGTACCATTATACCTTTTACTATAATTAGATGCACTCAATTCATTTGTTATGTTCACTTCTTATTACACCTTAGACATGCTATAATACTCCCAGGGTATATGTTGGAGCGTTGTAGTTTCAACTTGAATTTGTTGCTATTCCATTATGTTTCTTCTAAAATTGGTACATGAAGCAATACAGACCCCTATTGGTCTTGTATTGGCAACAATTTTTACAAAAAATCTAGAATTTTTTGTTAAAAGGATATAAGGGACAAAAGATTACAGAGGTCTTAAGAAGCCAAACTAGAATGTCTCGGGATAAGAAAGAGCAACTTTGGAGACAAAGAAAGGGGATTTGATCAAGATTTAAGGAATCTATGAGAATGAATTCTTCTATCTTGTTTTATTTTTAATTATTGTGGGGTTTCTTATTCTTAGTATTAACTAAATTGGGATAAACTTAGATCGGATGAACCCTAGAACTATTATCTTGGATTTATTTCTTAATTGAATAAAACAACTAAATTTCATTGCAAATTATTCATGATTACTTATTATAATGAATTAAAATATGATAGCTTTTTAATTCAATTTCTAATTTCATACATAGGAGTTGAGAAATCATATATATGAATAGATTATAGCATAAATAATAAGAGTTGCATAAAATCTTAGATATATAACTATATAAATCTTTTAAGGTAAAGTTAAATCTATTATGGAAATTCATAGAACAATTTAATACATTTTTAGGTTCTTAGAAAAAGATTTCAATCAATCAACTTAAGGATAAAGAAATTAAATTTTTTATGCTTATCATTTTTTCATAATTAGCTTAATAAGGAATAATTCTTAGAAAATTTTTACCTTTCAAAGGATATTGGTCAAGATGATTCATTATAAGCTATTTTCTTTTGGTAATGCAATTTGATTTGTTTAGGCAAATAGTCTTTAGTATTGATGATTAAGTTAATTTTAATTTGCTTTATTAATTTTGAAAACAGATACTTAATTTGCACTATGATATGGATGTACAATTGAGTCACAAGTGGATTCTTTTTAAGTATTTTCAATATCCCACTAAGTTATCTTATGAAAAAAAAGAAATTTTATTTTATTGAATAAGAGCATAAATCAATTGCCTCGTTAGCTTCAAACCAAGTAAAAACATTGAAGTTTAAAGGTGGTGTTAGTAGTCATTTAAAATAGTGATCTAATTGAGTAATTGGGAGTATTCATGAAAAGGGTAACTCCCGGGTCAAAACGTTAGGTGACTTTTCAAACAAGCCTCAAAATGCTCTTATTTTAATTTAAAGTTAGTTTTTTACTTTCTTTCAATAAGGGGTATGAAAATGTTTGAAAGTCAAAGCATCTTTATCATGTATCTTTACTTTAGGAAAAAGGTACAAATTGCCCCCTAAAATTTCCTAAAATGTCTAAGTTGGTCTCTACCGTCATCTATGATATCACCTTATACCTTAACAATTTCAAAATGGCACTAATAGCACCTTGAATTAGGATGCAATGAGTATTATTTTAGTAATGTTAGGGTGCAAAGTAGTACTAGAGATAACAATATGGACTTGCTTAGACATTCTATGAAACATTAAGGTGGAAATCACACCTTTAGCCTTTATTTTATGCTTTAGACTAAATTTTATGGCTTGAGTTAAAGTTTGAAAGATTATGGAGTTAAATTGAATTAATTTATGATTTGATACATATAGCTAAATTCCTAGAAAATTAATGAACTCCACAATTGAATGAATAATTAAGAGTCTTGATTGATCTAAGTGATTTCTTAAAATAATTCCTAGAGTTAATACCTATTTAAGTTAAGAGTGGTGAAGTTGATTTACTTAAGGACAAGAAAATACTTAGGTGTAGGGGAATTTAATAAGTGGTAATTATTATTTTTTAGCATGATTTTTGGATAATTTTGCCTCCTTGTTTCTAGATTATTTTTGTATCATTTGGTACTCACTATGGTTTTGTATTTTGTTTACAAGCCTTATTTTAGCCCCTTAATAAACAAGGAAAGAATTGGGAAAAGTTGTTGCCAAGTTAGAGAAGTTTAGCATGAATTTCTATGCACGCGAATTGAACATAGACTCATGTTTAAAATACAGGTAAAACACAGACCAGTGTTCTAACCCATATTAGTCCCTAATCCATCATGCTTCTTCGAGGACTGGCACATGAAGCAATATAGTTTAAACATATAATCGTGTTCCTAGCCTTCAAACTTATATTTTGAAGACAAACTCTCAAATGCATGATAAAGGAGTTACTAAGCAAATATGGGTGCAATATATATTCCTGCTAGAGACTCATATTAGCAGATATTTTTGTGTAAATTTTCCACAACTAGGAAGAATATGGTATCAATACGAGTTTGTGTTAGACCAGTGTTGGTTGACACTCTTTAAATTTTTTTAGGATTTTATAAGAATATAAAGGAGCTTTAGGGAACTAACCCAGAGGGAAAATAAAGCAAATATGGAGGAAACTAAGGATTCCATCAAAATTCAACAAAAGAACATCAAGATTTCAACATCTATGAGAATGATTTCTTTTATCATATTTTCTTTCTTTATTGTTACTAGTTTCTTTTTCTTTTATCTTAATATGAACTAAATTAGGGCATATTAGATAGATGAACCCTAAATTTAATGTTTGAAATTGAAATCTTGATTTAATGAAGAATCTAAGTTTTATTACAAATTATTCATGATTACTTAATATGTTGAATTGACATTTGCTAGCATTTTCATTCAATTTCATATTTCATATATAAAGATTAAAAAATCACATGAACGAATAAATCATGGCATGAATAATAAAAGTTGCATAAAATCCTAGAGATAAGATCATATAAATCTTCAATGTTAGACTCAAATCCATTATGAAAATTCATAGAATAAGTTAATGCATTCTTGAAGGTTTTGATTAAAAAAATATTTCAATCAATCAACTTAATGATAGGAATTATATTTCTTAAGAAAAATAGGTTTATAACTTTAGAATTTCTACCAGTCCAAGAAAGTAAGATTGATCATTGAATCAAGATAAATCTAAGCATAGAAATTTTCTAGGGAGATTCTACATTTAGATCATATTTATCTATTAGTTACTTTAGTCTTATAGTTCTTTTGAGATTGACATTGATACTTACCTAAATAATACTATCAACCTAATATGTTGTCCGTCAATCTTTAGTATAATTTTAATAAGATACGCATAACACACTAGTAACCAAATAGATATTCATTATTTACCCAAAAATAATGTGTGTTCTCTTCTCCATGTAAGTATGTAAAGAGGGGATCTTTTTTGTGTAATATAATTTGGTAACTTTTGAAAATAAAGTATGGCATTGGTGGTATTTTATTATTAGTAGTAGTTGAAATTGAAGCATATGAATCTCTTACATTAGTATATAACAAGATCTAGTTTTCTCTTTTAGAAAATCAGAATTGCTAATTGTTGTCTAGTGATTTTTTTGCTAACTTATTCTCCAACAGAACTGCCAAAAATAAACTTTGCAAGACGAAGAAATTCGTTTAATCTAAATTATTTAAGTAGTCAACGATATGGCCAATTTTTTAATGTTATTAATAGTAATTAAATAATTTTTAAATTTATTATAATATTAATTTTTACTATTTATGATTGCAAAACTTTTTTATTTTATAAAGTCAAATAACATTGGACAAGTTACAAAAACAGCTTACTCCCTGCGGTATAGAATATATCAGACGGAATCATCAGCGTATATTTATTGTGCGACGAATCGGTCTTTCACTTTATTGGGCCCCCCCTTGTACTCCCAACTATGAACTTGGACCAAGAAATTGGAGAGAGAGTGTGTTCAGTGTTCTAGCAGTCAATTCGCTTGTATTGGATTAGATAAATGTGCCTTGTTGAGACCTCCCTTGGAAAAGATGGGAAACGACGCACAGTTACCTCCAAACTCCAAGTGGACGTAATTTCAAGTTTATCTTTCATTGGATTGGATATTTTGAAAATTGTGGATTCGTGAAATCCTGACAATAAATAATTGTAACATCACTCGTGATGGATTCAGATAACCTTGAGTTAGAATTTAACAACTTCGTGAAGCTTCTTAAGGTAATAATTAACATTCAGCGATTATTCGATTTTAAACTTAGCTGATAAGTTTGTCGAAGACTTGGTACTCTGTGTAATTGCATATATAGAAAATTAGGTGCCAAAAAGGCTATTGATGCGTGTACAAACCACATCCGAAATTCATAGCCAAAAGCAACTAATCAAGAATAAATAGTGGGAATCACAAACTTAGCTTGGTTAAGGAAAATAGCATGGGTTAAGTCAGCCTTTCTGCTTCTCATAATTAATTCCTAGCTAGTCCACCAGGCCCCAAGTCAACCAGCAATATATGGTACATACATAAGACTTGCCATAGCCTCTTGCATCCACTCATCGTCATCATTATTCTTCATCTGCCAACAGTAAAGCACAGAACATCCAACTTTTAATTTCATGGAGATTAATACCAATTATTCCTAGTATTTGTTTAAATGCATATTCGTGTAATTGATAGGTCCAATCAGAAGAATTGTTTGAAGCAAATACCACGATAAGATCACTGCAGCATGATTGTTTTTCTTGTTGAGAACTTTCATTCCTTTTCTCTTCAGTTTCTTCCTCTCGGAGTTCATTGTTTCTCGCAAATCTTCCTCTCACCCGAACTCTCCGGTCAGCTAGGGTTTTTCGGCAAGCATACTGCATGAAATAATTTGTGAGAGAAGGTACTATGGTAACTGAAGATAGAATTTTGATGAGTGGCAAACCACATTAAAGAAAGTACGTAAATAGAGGTAAGATAGACCTTTATGGTCTTATTGAAGTTCCTCTGATTTCGCTTCTTCAAGTACCTTAGAATCCTATCTTTCCTTTCTTCAACCGTGTACTGACCAATCTTGAAACTGTTATGTCCAATTCCAGTCATTTCGTTGCACTGGAGTCCCTGTATATAGAATAGTTGAGAGAATATAATTAACTCCTTAAAGCAACACGCTGTTACCTGAGATATATATATTCTACTGAACTACATGAAATATCACTCACAACCTTTTTCCCCGTAGATGAGGATATTAACAGATCATGGATATCATTAATTGGTGAAACAAATCAAGCTTTCAAGTTGAAAAAGCTCCTTAACTTTTTTAGGATTTTTATTAGGAATACATACCCAATTTTCTTGAGTAGTAGGACATACTGAAACTAAAGGCTTCAAATTTGGGATAAATCCGCAGCATTCGTCTCCATAATCATAAACATCAGATAATTGGAAACCGCATCCAATGTTCTCAACCTTGGAAATGCCAGTATTCCAACCCCTTTGGTAATCCAGGAATGTATCTGAAATCCCAAGACGTTCGGGGTATACAGCCACCGGAATGGGCGACGAGGTTTCAGATTCCGTTGGAACAACATCAAGTTGATCAACATTATCGAACAGCAACTGTAGGTTGTCATTGCCAAAGGTGGATGAACCTCTTGAACTTATGCCGCCCGGAAACGTGCTAGAAAAAGAACTACCATAGCTTTCGTGTCCCATCGTCGACATGATCTCGGAAAACTCATCGGGAGTGAAATGATAATCGTAGAAATAAGGGGTCGAAGCCATTGAAGACAAAACTGAATACTCAAAAGGTTTTGTCTCGTGTGTCACTTACTCATCCTACGCTTTCGGGGCCTCGAACGTATATATATAGGAAGGTTTTAGTGCATTTAGCTCTTAGACAAGTTGTTGTTTCCCGGAACTGTTCGGGCAGCAAAAGGAGGTTTAGCTTAAGACGCTATTAGTAACGGCTAACTAATCACACGCACAAAAGGGTCGAACCAATTTAACTGTTTCCTTCGTATATTAGCTTGATTACTGTTCTATTAAGCTGGGAACGCGTCATAGTTGATAAGTTGAATACATAAATATTAAGAAAAATGGACTTGTAATTCATGAAATTCTAAGTTTATACCTTAACTAAAAGTACTTTTTATGTTGATGCTACTGATACAGATAATTTATCCTTGTTTACAGCCTGCAGGGAAATTCGAGAAAAGGGTTTATCATCAACCGTGTGGGAATTGATAAATATAAGAAAAAGGATAAGAATTTATGCAACTGGGAAGAAAAGCTGAAATGACCTTGGTCATTCAAGTTGAAGCGAGGCCTTCATGTGATTACTATTCCTGTACTGTTTAAAAGCTGTATATCAAAGGTACAATTAAAGATAAGCCTACTTCTAGCCTTGGAATCCAACACATGGGCTTGCAGCATATGTATCGACAATCAAGCACAAGATATATCCCCACACATATATTAAGGGTTATATCTGTAATTACCCTTCTTTTCGTATCAAAATACCACAAGGTTTTCCTTTCTAAAAAAAGTGCTGATATTTTGTAATCAAGAAGTCAATTTTACATTAAAAATAAACATGCCCTTCGCCTTTTTTCCCTTCCTTGGGGTTATTGTAGTTAACTTGCCTTCTACATATAACAATTTGAATAGACTTGTGGGTTAGATTGATTGGAACGGTCAAAAAATTTTTGTTTTGATTGGGTATACATGGAATATGTGTTAGGAAATCAACAGGGAAAAAAACATTTAAGAATTACTTTTTTAAAATTAGGATTAATGATTAAGAACTCTCATATCACTATTAGAGATGGCAATTCCGATCCGGCCTGCCCGACCTGGCCCGATCCAGCCTATTTTTGACCCGGCCCATTGACACCCCTAATCACTATTATGTATTTATTTGTCTTTATACAAATAATTGACAAAATTATAATTTCTAAAAGTATTAGCATCAAGTCTATATAAATTTGATATATTAATTTTAATAATTTATTCTTTATTTAGTATTTCAAAACATCTTTTCCAATTATAATATATTTTACCAAAATTATAATTATGAAAAAAAGCATTATCTTTAATTATTTTAAAAGTAATGAAACATATATTGATTAATCAAATAATTTATATTACATCTAACTACTATTTATTGAGTTGCTCTAAACAAGAGTGGGTTTCAAATGTTTTAGACATAAAATAGTTACATTACTAATTATACTCCATTTTTATTTGATTCCATTTCATCACTTCCTACCAAATATAAATGTCACCTAAATTGATTACTGACATAGTGGTGTCAAGCTACAGATCTCTGCTTTTCTCAAACCAACTTTTTGCTAACAGCAACGTTGTGATTGTGGTAGTTATGCCAGTTAAATCATAATTGCATCCGACCACCTACTGACTCGAAATACTTCCTCAAGAGGGTCACGGTCAAAAAGAGGTATCTACACATCTTTGAACAATCTTTTGTTATCTTAAAAAAGATTCCTGGGTTTAACTATTCTACTCTAACTAAAGCAGATATGTGGAGGTTGCTTGTAGCTCATTGTTCTAACCTTACACAAGCTAATTGCCACAAAAAGTGAAAACAAGGTTAATGGAGGTCAGAAAGAAAGATGAGGATTTTATTCAGACAGTATAGCTCTAGTATCAGGTGCCTCTGCTTGCCTTTCCCTCCATATTCCATCAACCAACTTAGCAGGCAAGCCTGAGATTTAGTGTCCACTTGCACCAACAATGTTCCTCTTCACAAACGGAAAAAAAAAGTCATGATCTCATCTCAATCTTTTTTGGGTACATATCTTAAATGGTTATTGATAGACCTAATTCACCAAGAACTGTTAAGTGATCCGATTTTTAGTCTAGTAATTTTATGCATCTGAATATACATGTTTATATATTGCACAACTTTTTATATATATCATTTATCCATTATCATTCACGAGATAACCTTGGATTGATCATCAGGCACTGGTGAATTATGCTTGTAGCACTTTGAAGATTGAAAAGATTTGATGATTCCATTATACCGTCAGTTTCATTATTAAAATTAGCACGTTCCGATGGTACTTATGTTTCCCACAAGAACTGAGTTCTAAATCCTCTACTTTGAATGGCAAAAGGATCCTATTACTTTGAGATAATTTTACGTTAGTGGACTCTGGAGGGTACAGAGCTTCTGCTATGATATATATGAATCCCTTGGCTGCTAAAAATTTGAAAAGCATGCATATCATCCTCATGATCTGACATAATTCCCTGTGTCCTCTCTCTTCATTTCTTGCTTGCCGTTCACGGTCCAACAATGTCATGTTGATGCATGTTGCCTGCAACGATTAAGTGAATCTGAGCTGATTTTTGGGCATAAAATCACTACAGCACTTTTCTCTTTTTTTTTTCTTCGATTTTTGTAATAAATATATATTCTTGTTCTATAGAGTACACTGCTTTTGTTTTCCGTTTGCGGGCTGCGAACCTTTATCCAAAGATTTGTCATGCTTTTCTTCTACATGTATCTGTTCCAGTCACTACATTGAAGCATTTACCAAATCCTATCTCAGTCGTAGATTATCATGCCAATATCAGTGAATCATGTTTTATATACTTCGGCCATGCGTGAGCTTTTTCCTCCCAACATAAACATTTCCCCTAATCAAATCAAATCACTTCGGTCAGTTTTGTTTGTTGAATTGGAATGGGATTTCAGACAAAAGTAAAACTGTAATTCCAAGTGCACTTATAAGTATTCTTATAACCTTCAGTCTAAATTATAGATATTAGATTAAATTTTAAAAGCCATTTAATTTTACTTCTTTTTTATGTTGTAATTTTTAATTTAGTTTCCTAATTTGAAATTCTTTTTCTATTAAATAATATATCTAGTTAATAATAAAATAAAATTATAACAGAAATCAAATCAATTTTTATACTTTTTGTAAGTTATACAAACAAACAAAAAAAGGAAACTTAACACCCAATCAAACAAAACTTTTTTACTGAATTAAAAAAAATAAAAGATTAAATAATGTAAACAGAATTTCAATTCATAGATTCCTGAAACAAATTCCATTGCATGGTTTGTTCAAGATTATTAGTAAAACTATCACATAATCTTATTAAATAAGCACTAATTCCAGCTGCAAATCGAGATGATACCAACAACCCTTAGTCTTATAGTTTGGATACGACAAACTGAAGAAATTTCCTTCATGCCAGTTCAAGAAGTCAATTGACTGAAATCAAGCGGGCAGATCAGAATCACTATTTACACAACAGCATGGCTGCAATAATGGATTCCATAATCTACTTGAAACCAAACTGCTAAAATCTAAATGTCACATTCCTTCATATTTATCACAAGGCGTCCTCCAAAAGATTATGAACTTCTCTGAAAACAAAAATTGATGTTCGTTGCTGAAGTTCAGTAAGATGGTCAAGTAAATTCAAACAAGACACTGCAAGACCTTTAACAAACGTAACAAGCGTCATTCCAATTTGATCTCCAACTTCAGCTCAAAATACATTCCTAACATTTCTACACCTCAACCAAGAAACTATCTACAGAACATTAGCCGTGGCCAAGATATCAACCCTTAAGTAATGGTCTCAATCATCATGCAGGTGCTATATAGACGTTCAATAGTTTCTGGTATTACATGTCAAAAGACCCATCTGGCGGAGATGTTACCCAGGAAGTTATCATCTAGATAGACTGGCAATACCATGGCATCTTGCGGGAGAGAACCCTATTCCATTGCTAGTAGTTCTCGTGATGCATTTGAAAATATAACAAAGAACGTGATCCTTACAACAGTTATCCCTGAGATTCTTTTCTCTTTTGCTATTCAAAAGATGAGATTCATTTGAACATGTTACTTTATATTCTAAACAAAAAAAGAAACAAATCGAAAGTGAATCATATACTCCCTGAAAGATTGTAAAAGCATATAAGCACAAACACATCCAACCAAAGAGAAGCGGATCTGCAAAAATAAGCATACCAAATTAAGGAAACAATCTGAGTGGATGTCTAGCGAACATTGTGATTAAGCAACCCTTGAAATGATAAATAAAGATCTTTGTTATCAATCCCAAATATCTCTTCTGCTTTTCTCAAAGTTTCCTGAAAGGTATACCACAAAACAAAGGATCTTAGAAAAACAACCCCAACGTGCACAACAACTGAATGAAATCAACTTCATTACCTCTCTTGTTTGCTTTTGGGCATTTAGTTCCTTTATGTTTGCCAGAAATGCACTGAATTGTTCATATGATAAGCGAGTCCTGTCATCGGAAATTATTCAAATCAGTTGATATAAAAGCCCAACAAACCCAGCAGTATATTACTAACTATAAAATGTTGAAAAAATTTCAAACTCACCTAGCTTGACGAAAGAACTCCTTTCCATCAATCCGCGGCGTCCGTGCTAGAAAACATTCCAGAGTAAGAATCTATGGGCAAGCTTCAAAGGCAAACAAATCTTTGGAAGTAGAAATGTTCCAGAAAGATCAACAATACTTTTGAAACCCACACCATTGAATCATTTCAATTTTGTAGTACAGTCCAAACCTGGCATTGAACGCACACGAGGAGGAGAGTTTGCTGCTGATGACTGCTGGCTTGATGGGTACCAGGAAGAAAGAGAAGTACGTCCCTCATATTGTGATTTTGTTGGTGAGGTTGCACCAGAAAGCCTTTTAGGTGATCCAGCTGCAGAATAACCTCTAGGAGAGACACTTGCTGAGATAATCTTTGGAGTTCCAGATGGAGTCAGCCGTGGCATGATGTATGGGGTTATACAGAATCTTTGTGCAGCATAATCTGAAGGCGTTTGATAAGACAATCAGCTTTAAGAGGATTAAAATCAAATTTAACCACCTTCACAGGTATATTTCCCCATGCAATTACAAACAAATTTTGAAGCTTTATAAGAACAGTTTTTCATCTGCTTTTCGGTGCCAATTAGGAATGATCCATGGTAAGGTCGAGTTAAGAGCCAAATTATAAATTCAAAATCTATCCTATTTTTAAGAGGAAACTTTCCTATTGGGGAGCTAAGCTGATAAACTGGTTTAGTTGGAGATGTGTAAATGAACAGTCAAAATTTGCCAAGACTGATAATCCTATGCACATAGACTGCAAGAAGGAGAGGCTTTAATCCTAAACAACATCATACTCAGAGCTGGAGAGGCTTTAATCCTTAACAACATCATACTCAGAGCTGTGAAAATGATTCAGATACGTGAAAGCAACATCAAGCTCAAAAATAGTCAGTGTATAGTCACATATAAAGTGTTTAATGTTTAAAGTGAAAATTCAGACCACCTTTTACATGGGTTTTCAAGGCCAAGGGTCTGTATAAAAAAATAAATTTAGGTCATGTAATAGGTTCAAGTATGATAAAATGGATGATATGTTGCACAGGTAAAACATCTGTAGTAGATGAGTTACCATTTATTTAATGCATGTATTACTGCCCTTATGAGAATACAACAAAGAAGAGACAATATGTCCATAGATTAGAGCAATACCATCATCTGCTGCTTTTGATACATCAGCATGGCTTCCAAAAGGAACTTGGGTAAGTACATTTGCACCGTCATCTGTGAAACAAGAAATTGAAATATTGGACCAAATAATGCACCATCGGAAAGAAAAGATTCATATTTCTTGAATTAAGAGGTGATGTAGCTACAAGTCATTATTTGATAGAATGATCAAGGGATACATATTTTCAGATCAACAGTACCTTTCTCTGGATAGGCTTTGGGAACTGATTGATCACAGGTACCAATATCAACAGTTTCAGTTTGCTGCTGTGCAAAAACTATAGAAGTTATTGCATCTAAATTTGGAAAGTGAAAACAAATGTGTAAAGCTGCAATATTCACTTCTGTGGTACATTATTAGGTATATAAGAAGACAAATATTGAATAGAATTGATAAATATGTAATTATACCGATAAGTTGTCGTCATTTAGTGATTGCATCAGTTGTCTTTTAAAAGTCTCCAACTGTAGATAAGTAAACTTATTAATAGTGAAACAAGTAAAAGTGAAGATTCAGCAAAGCTAAAGAGGGAAGGGATGGGTGATCTTGTCAGGCTAACCAAATAACCAGATGGTAAATCATCAAAATCAATTTAGGAAGACAATAGTATGAATCAGCAAACAAAGTGGTCTATAATGCAACGGTCAGCAACCAAGATAGGGAAATTATAATAGTTCAATGAGATCATTTCCAAAAAATTGAACAATAACAGGATATCTATCAACTTCAAGAACATAAAGAATGAATCCTTTGAATTCTCACAGCCAAACTTATCATCATTATCTGTTAGCAACGATCATGAGCCCAACAGCGATGAGCCCGCAAATAGGCCATCTAGTGATAAGAGGCCCTTAATGGTTTACAAGCGCAGGCAGAAAGATGCGAACAAAGGGGGACCGGTAACTACCTTTGGCATTTTGCAGGACAGTAACGGTTTATTATACCTATAAGCAGCTAGCTGGAAATATGCTTATATGTATCTAGCTAGGAATAAGGAGAGTATCTTTTTTGTGAAGTTTGATGTGAACCGCCCTTGGCTTGGGAGGATTGCTCTTTCCATTCCTTGTTTCTCTGTGTCCTGCTATCAATATACTACTTGTTTTGGTTCTCTGAGTTTCACTTGCTCCTTACTCCACATCAATTTGGTGCGGTGAGCGTGGACATAAACAGCGAATGACAAACACTCGAATGGAGTCTAGAATGGAAGTGGTGGAGAGGACGCTAGGGGCATTAGAGCAACGCCTTGGTGATCTGGGTGCTGAAGTGGTTGAGGGAAAGCAAAAGGTGGAAGGCCAACTATCCGAGATTAAAAGCTTACTGACGACTATTTTGGGTGATGGGCAACGAAGGGGAACATGTGCGGTATGCCGAGCTGTTCCTATTTCTATCAAATCGGAAGAGTATAGGGTGGACTGCTATCTATTCCCTCTAGGTGGAGTAGACTTATTTCTGGGAATTTCATGGTTGGAGACACTTGGGGACGTCAAAGCTAACTGGGCGAAATTAACGATCGAGTTCATGCAAAATGGCAGAAAAATATTGGTTAAAGGTGATGAAACCTTACTGTCCGAGCCAAATTCATGTCGAGCCCTACAAAAGTCAATTGAAGTGGACCTCGCCTTCCTGTTGTGGCCATCGACGGCTAAATCTTTAAGTTAAATATTGGCTGTGAGGATCAAAAACAAAAAGTGGAGTTACAAAGAGTGTTGAGGAAGTTTGAGTCAGTCTTTCGAGAGCCGACTGAATTACCTCCACGTCGTACAATTGATCATGCAATTCCATTACTGCTAGGCACTTCAACAGTTAGCGTATGCCCTTATCGTTATGGGCATGTGCAGAAAGACGAGATCGAGCGGCAGGTCGCTGACATGTTAGCTACCGGAATTATCTAGCCAAGTACAGGGCCTTTTTCTAGCTCCATACTATTTGTTAAAAAGAAAGATGGCAGCTGGAGGTTCTGTGTTGACTATCGAGAGCTCAACAAGGTAACCATATCGGATAAATACCCGATACCAATGATTCAAGAGTTACTTGATGAGTTGCATGGAGCGCAATACTTCTCTAAAGTGAACCTTAGATCTGTCTATCATTAGATTCGAGTTAAAGAGGAGGATGTTCCCAAAACTACTTTTCACACTCACTCTAGGCATTACGAGTTTAGAGTCATGCCTTTTGGGTTAAAAAATGCGCCTGCAACGTTTCAAGCTATGATAAATGAATTGCTGTGCATTGGGTTGAGGCGTTATATGTTGGTCTTCTTTTACGACACATTGGTCTATAGCCAAAATTGGGCCACTCACTTGGTGCACTTGGAGACTATTTTGAAGTGTTTACAGGAGCATCGCTTTGCCATTAATCACAAGAAGAGTCAGTTTGGGCATAGAAAAATCGAGTATCTTGGGCACGTCATTTCTAAAGAGGGAGTTGCCATGGATTCGATTAAGGTGGCCAGTGTGTTAAGATGGCCCGTTCCAAATTCAACCAAAGCAGTAAGAGCTTTTCAAGGACTGTCAGGATATTACCGAAGGTTCATACGCAATTATGGGCAGATTGCACGGCCACTTACCAACTTATTAAAGAAAGAGGAAGCTCAAACCTTTCACTGGACAGCGGAGGCGCAAGAGGCATTCTTAGCTTTACAACAGGCACTAACATCAACCTCAGTATTAATTCTGCTAGATTTTACCAAGCCTTTTGTCTTGGAATGTGATGCATCCAGAGCGCGAATAGGGGCCGTCCTTATGCAGTAGCAGATGCCGATAGCTTTTTATAGCAAAATTTTAGCTCCAAGGAACCTATCAAAGCTAGCATATGAGAAGCAACTTATGGCCTTGGTGATGGCTATTCGACATTGGAGACCATACCTTGTGGGGAGGAAGTTTACTATAAGGACGAATCATAGCAGTTTGCGTCATTTGCTTCAACAGCAAATCACCACCCCGGCACAACAAAATTGGGTTGCCAAGTTGTTAGGGTATGAGTTTGAAATTGAGTACAAGCTCGGAAATCAAAATAAGGCTGCAGATGCTTTGTTAAGGCGGAATGAAGAGGTGCAATTGGCAACAGTTACCTTGCTGATATGGACACAGTGGGACAGTTTAAACTCAAAAATGAAGGCTGACCAAAATTACCAACAACTGAAAGCAAAGGTTCTGCAAAATCCGTCTGTCCATGCTCACTACAAAGTAATCAATGATAGATCGTTTTTCAACGAGCATTTAGCAGTCTATCTCCTCTAAGTGGATACCAAAATTAATTGTTGAATTTCATTGCACATCACAAGGAGGGCATTCAGGGGCTTATAGAACCTATCGACGAGTGGTTGCGAATGTTTATTGGCCGGGAATGATGAAATTTGTGCAACATTTCGTGGCTGCTGCTTGATGTGCCAACGCAACAAGTATGAGACGTTGTCCTCGACTGGCTTGGTACAACCTTTGCCAATACCGGAGCAAATTTGGGAGGATATATCGATGGACTTCATTACAGGTATGCCTCGTTCCCATGGAATGGATTGCATATTTGTTGTTGTTGATAGAATAAATAAGTATGCTCATTTTATGGGGCTAAGACGTCCTTATAAAGCTAGAAGTGTATTCGAAGTTTTTATGAGGGAAGTGGTCAAACTACATGGAATCCCACATTCCATTGTGAGTGATCTTGACTCCATTTTTATGAGTTGCTTTTGGAAGAAGTTGTTTCAGAGTTGGGGCACTAAACTCAAGATGAGTTCAGCCTATCACCCAAAGACCAATGGGCAAACTGAGGTGATTAATCGCTGTTTGAAGACATACTTACAGTGTTTTTCTACTGAGCAACCAAAAGGATGGGGAAAATGGTTGCACTGGGCTGAATTTTGGTATAACACCAATTTTCAGGGGGCTGCCAATGACACTCCATTTGCTATAGTGTATGGCAGACCACCCCCACCTTAATTCAGTATCTTCCGAGGGAGTTTCGAGTGGCAGGAGTAGCGGAAGAGCATGCTGACCGCTCTAAAATTTTAAAACAGTTGCAACATCATTTTTCTAAGGCACAACAACAAATGACTCAGACAGCTAATAAACACAGGCAGGATTTGGAGTTTTCATAAGGGGATTTGGTGTTTGTGAAGATCAGGCCCTATAGACAAACTTCAACTTTGCAACGAGTCTATCAAAAGCTGAGTCCATGCTTCTATGGACCTTTCAAAGTTTCACAACGGATTGGAAAGGTTGCATATCGCCTTGACTTACCTAAAATAGCTAGGATCCATCCTATTTTTCACATTTCCCAACTCAAGAAGGTGATTGGAAATCATTTGGCAGTAGCGAAACTACCAAAGGATTTGATGGTTGAGGCTGAAGAATTTTATCCTGCAACTATTTAGATACGCAAGAAGTGGGCAAAAATGTTTTTCCCTGTCACCGCTTGTTGATTTATTGGGAAGGGAAGAATGCAAATGAAGCTTCTTGGGTAACTTGCTCAGATTTTCGTTTACAATTTTCTCACTCTAACCTTGTGGACAAGGTTTGTTTTTAGAGAGCGGGAATTGTTAGCAACGATCATGAGCCCAATAGCAATGAGCCCGAAAATAGGCCATCTAGTGATAAGAGGCCCTTTCTGGTTTACAAGCGCAGGTAGAAAGATGCGACAGAGGGGGACCTATAACTACCTTTGGCATTTTGCAGGACAGTAACGGTTTATTATACCTATAGGCAGCTAGTTGGAAACATTCCTATATGTATATAACTAGGAATAAGGAGAGTATCTTTTTTGTGAAGTTTGTTGTGAACGGCCTTTGGCTTGGGAGGATTGCTCTTTGCATCCTTGTTTCTCTGTGTCCTATCAATATACTACTTGTTTTGGTTCTCTGAGTTTCACTTGCTCCTTACTCCATCATTATCACACTCCATACTAGGGGTAATCTTGAGTTCAATGTAACAATCTTTGGCTTAGAACTGAGAGAATATAACAAACTAGCATTTTTACATCAATTTAATTCCACACTAATAAGAATTCTAACATCTAGAACAACCCAAGATGATGACTTAAACATTCAAATCCTATTACCATGTAGACTCAAGAGAGATATTGCTTAAACAAAACATGATTTGATTGTCACCATGTCAAAACCTAAAAGAAATTTCTCCCTCAAATTGGCAATGAGAATGAGTCAGTTACTCTTCAACAAATATGCATATGCTTTTGAAAATATTTTCTTGCTCTAAACTTCATTAAGTGGACATTTTCAAAAGGAAGAGGCTCAATGTTGATAGTCTGCAACTAGGAATGCTCTTTCCAGACCTAAAAATAGGGATCACCTCACTCAACTTCCCCCTTTTCTTTCATTTCTCTATGTGAAACAGTTTGTCTGTTCTCCTACTTTTCCATTTGCAGCCATAAGATCCAATAAATCTTCCATAAAATTCAAGCAAACATGCAGTTCTTTTCGTCCTCAAAAACCTTTGAATCAACCCAATGAAACACTTAAAACTTCCCAAACCTAAAATCCTAATCTTTTAAGCTCAAGCTTTAGGGGGTATGCATATTGAAAAATCCAAATCCACATGCTCATTCGAAAAGAATTCCCAGCATTGAAATAAAGATTGTTTGACCTATACCTTCTATAATTAACTATCAAGGAGACCAATAATATGTGACCAAGCAAACAATAAATTATGATTTCATTGCACTGAAAGTGATTGGGAGTAGTTGCTTCACAAATAGAGACTACTCAGAAAATTTAATGTGCATAAAAACGTAACTCAATTATAAGAACATCGGCTTACCTTGGACAAATCACGACTAAGTTTCTTCACAGTCATTGTCAACGAATCCCGCTCCGCACAAAGTTTCATCTTCACTCATACCAAAACCAAAAAGAGAAATCCTTGTCACAGTCAAAGCTTAGATATGAACGAAAGGTGTAAACACTATATTAGCCTTCTAAGACCATTATCATCGAGAGAGAGAGAGAAAGAGAGGTAGAATACATTATCATCGAGAGTGAGCTTGAATCGGGAGTCAGCTTCTTGACAAGCGCGTTGCAATTGTGAAACCCTCTCTTCCAGCTCGTAAATAGTCCGGTCCTTATCTTGCATTCTCTGCCTCATCCGACCCATGTCAGTCTCAAGCTTCGACACGCGCGAAGCTATGGCCATGGAAGTAATCTTTCGGGCCAAATCCAGCTGCTCGAATGGATCAATGGGTATTACCGCCAACACCTTCTCCGGCAACTCAAAGTCCTGCACCTGCGCCATTTCCTATCTTATTACGAGTACGCTCGCTCGCTCTCTCTCTCTCTCTCTCTCTCTCAGCGTAGCCTTCAAAACACATCATATTTGCATTTAAGAGGAGGGAGACAAGAAAAAGGCTTAGGTGTTCGGACGGGACCATTCAAACAACGTTGCATAATATTTTAGTATTTTGTTTCGGTAAGAAATTGTTCTTTTATAGTACAAAATCAAATGGTATTTAAAGAAACAAAATCGGCTTATAAAGTTATAATGTTATTTTGTTTGTTTCTTTGTTAACTCGAGCGGTCGGTGAGGTTTGGTTGCGTGAATGGCGGTTGGATTTGTTGTCGCTTGGGAAAGGGGCTGCTCTTTGAATTTCGAATTTTTGGAGTTTTTCCCTCCTCATGGCCACTGCTGCCTATGACAATCATATGATGTTTCTTTTCCTCTTTCTTTATTATGCGTATTGAGTATGAATATCGAATCAATTTTAATATTGGATTATATTTTAATACAATACTGTAATAATATTAATCAATACTGAATATTATTTAAAGTAATTTTTTAAATTTATAAAATAATTTCTAAATCTTTTTAAAAATTCTAAAATAGATCATTGCTATATTGTACTGCATATTCTATAGGTTTACATCAATCATATCTCCAAAAATCATAGTAATAAATAAAAACTATAATTAATATAAAATAACAACAATTTTTAAATATTATATATATATAATAACACAATTAATATAAAAAAATTATTATCATACAAATATAAAATTAAGAATAATACAAAGTATGTAAAATATTACAATTTCAGCATATAATAAATAATAATTACATCAAAACATCAAATAAAAAGAACAATAAATATTCTTAACTCTCAAATTATTACAATTTATGACAAAAGTTCATGATAAGGAAATAACTAAGTAGAAGTAAAACCTGAAACAAAAACATTTACAATTACATATCATATATAGAATTTAACATGTACATCAAATATAAGTAAAATTAAAAGAAGAAAAAAATATGGAACTTCATTCAATCATCTACGGGAGGATATTCGTTATAACTGTACTGACCCTAATTATCATTTGATACAAATTCGTCATCATTGAGATAAGCGTTACCATCATCATCATTTAAATTCAATGCACCAAATGATATGTCAATGCTTTCTTATCTAAGATTATCTTTTAAGTCATTCACATCTACCAAACTCGGTTTCTCAGAAACTCAACCTTTCAAAACATCGATATTATCAATGCAAATTGGATGTATTGAACTACTTGTACTATTAAGAGTCATAGTAAGCAATAAATTTTAATTATTAGAAAATTATAATAAATTATAATGAAATTAATAATGATAATAGCATACCTTTATCGAAGCTTTAAATTATAACGAACGAAAACTAAGTCATTTAATCTCTTATGCTCCAATATATTCCTTTTTCTTGGAATGAATGAATCAAAATGTACACCACTTCCATTCATAGCCTGTTGCACTCACACATTAACTTAAAATTTGAATTGCAAACCTTTGCAATTCTGGAACACCAGTTTCGAATTGATCCTACTAAAAAACTGTAAGTTGTAATATAACAAAGGTAGCATTATAAACAAAATAAAGTTATAATTAATAACATTCACCTATTAACTTCAGCTTTCTTTGTAAAATCCAGTCTGAAATAAACACTAGGATTCAAAAATATCCCAACTGCAAACAACAGAGGAGAAAGTTTTCTTTCCCATCTCTCATTGATAACTGCAAGATACGGTATGTACAAAGAAGACTTATATTTCATATCAGCCTAATTGCTTCCTTTTCCCTCTCTATGAAATCAAAAAAAATAACCCACCATTGCCTTTTCTTCGTTATCAGGCAAGCAAAGCAACCTCACTAGAGGCTCACAAACTCGAATAACAAATCACCATTGAGACCAAAATTTACTATCTTTCAGTATAATTCTGGAAACCTGCAATCTAGCATTAGACCTAGCATGTTGAGATGCAACCCACTTATCACTTGTAAATATTTGTCTTGACTCTTTCTTCATTGGAACAAAACACTGAAGTGATAAGAAATTTGTTGCAAATCTTTTCACAACAAGACGACACAAATTCTTACCATTGGTAAATTCCTTTCTCATTAAATTCAACACTCATGCATGATTATAGAAGAACTTGGTCACCTTTTTAGCTTTCTAC
Source organism: Erythroxylum baracoense (assembly GCA_025629805.1). Classification (NCBI taxonomy): domain Eukaryota; kingdom Viridiplantae; phylum Streptophyta; class Magnoliopsida; order Malpighiales; family Erythroxylaceae; genus Erythroxylum; species Erythroxylum baracoense. The sequence goes on along the minus strand of JAOTAY010000007.1, from coordinate 8,380,094 downwards.
ACAATCTCATCAATAATAGGAAAATACCTAGCATCTCCTATATTTTCCAACATTAGGTCAATGTAATGTGCATCACAAGGAGTCCAAACAAAAGAATTATACTTATTTTGTAACCTTCTTCCTGCCGCTTTGTAAGCGGAATCATTGTCAATAATGAACAGAATAATATTTTCTAACCTTACTTCATTAACAACTTAATTGAATATCTCAAATAGGTATCAGTATTCCTAATAAGGCCAGATGCGTCAATAGACTTCAAAAGCAATGAGCCATTTTGCAGAATAAACCAAAAAATTTATAATAGGCTCATGTCTCTTATTTGTCCAATCATCTCACATGATTGAACACCCATAAATAGCCTAATCCACTAACCGCTTTTGCAAATAACTTTTAATTTCAAAAACAAGGCAACTTAAAAAGTTTAACTCTGTAGTCATCAATTGAAGGAGTTTTGTATCTTAGACCGTAAGAGGCTGTAACATCTACCATAGGCTGATAATAGTATGATTGGGAAGCAGTGAATGTTGCACCTATACCATACCACCATCTAGCCATTGCCAGATCTACATCATGAGCTGCATCTCTTGATTGCATGGCATTACAAATTGAAGGCTAGGCCGCAAGAGTTGTTTGTGATGCAAAAAATTCGTCACCCACCTTCTTCTTTTCCTAACATCAGGTCTAGGCGTAACATTCACTTATTGCTAAGAAGGAACACTACCACTACCATTACCACTATCACCTTCAACATTTCCACTATCATCATGAAAACTAGCGAACAAACTTCCACTACCAATTTCATAATTCAATCTCTCCTTTTTATCTTTCTCGGGTTGATATTCTTTAAGCAAAGTTTTCGTTTTCCACTTCACATCATAACTTACTTTTTTGCAGGGTTCCACATCTCCTTTGACCCCAGCTAAATACTTCTTTAATCGAGGGATTGCTCCAACTTTCGAATGCTTGTTATAAAACAAACAAATAGTATAGTTCTTCATACCAGGGACCAATGTAACATGAACTCAAGTTGGATCATTGTATCTTCTTGAAGCGGTTTGATTAGGAGTCCTTAAACTTCTTTCCATTTATCTATAAAAATAAATGAAGACATATATCAAAATAAAGAACACATAATTTCATTACACAATACTCATGTCATCTTATATAATATAACTCATTTATATTACATATGATGGACATGTGCATTATGTAATTGTGTATGTTGAATTGTATTCAACATACACAATTACATAATACACATGTCCATCATATGTAATATAACTCATTTTGTATGATTACATCATATATAATTCAATTTTATCCAACACAATTCATGAATAAGTCAAAAACTAACAATTCAAGTATTTAACATACACAATTACACAATATGCATGTCCATAATATGTAATATAACTCATTTTGCATGATTATATCATACACATTTCAATTTCATGACCTTATATTAGCATGTATAATATAACTCATTTTATATGATTATATCGTACACATTTCAATTTCATGACCTTATATTAGCATGTATATTCAATTTCTAAAAAAATAACAGTAAATGAATTATCTAGAAATGCCTAATTTGGTACATAGTAAAACCAAGAGTTAAGTTGCCTAATTTGGTACATAGTAAAATCAAGAGTTAAGTCTTGGAACTAAATATTACTTCAAGCCAAAAGCTCTGTATAATCCAAACCCATAAAGGAAGAATACAAGTAATTTGATTTGTCCCATCTTTTAATTATATTATATTATTCTATTGCACAAATATTCAAAATACACTTATTTTTCTTTTCTACTATATGTTATTATTTCCTCATCTTTTCATGTCTCTTTAAAAAGTGAAAGAAAAGAAAAACTGGAGTCTTCTCTTCTTATGATAAAACTAACCAATGGCTTGACAAATTTACGTGGTATCCAAAAGTAAATATGCTAGCTTTCTTGGTATATTCTATGATATGCATAATAACTTAATTGTCATTATCAATCAATCAACTAACCAACTTGACAACTTAATTGAAAGAGATTGCTAATGAATTATTGAAAGAATCAATAGATCCGCGCGTTTATCAAATTAAAAAATAAAGATACAAATCAACTATACACTTGGAAAATATTAACTATTTAGAAATACAATTGATTAGATTTTAGTTTTATTACTAATTTACAATAGAATTATAGGGACCTCCTCCTCCATAATCTTATTATTATTAATTGGCAATGGCATAATTTTGTGATCAATACTATAATACTAATTTTAAGAATATGTAACAAAATATTATATCAATTAATTATTTACCCAATACCTCATATTATTAAGTTTATTATACTAATTTTAAGATGTGTAATTGAATTGCACTTAAATTACTGAAACTTTTAGGCTAATTTGATTCTTTCTGTAAAAGGAGACTTCAACATTCTAAAGTCGCCACTTAGTTTGATGGAACTCGGATTAGGGAGGCCACTCATTTTCTCAATGAGGGGGAGATGCAAGGCAAGAGGCTACACTACTCTGATATCCAACTGATGGGTCTAATGGAGATGTCTTTGTAGGGAGTGACCAAGGATTGATATTGGGACCATGTCTTTCCCTTGTTGGATGCATTGATATGGTTGTAGTGTAAGGAGAGGTTTATGGACTATTTGCTCTCCTTCATAGCTCGAGAGGCACTTAGATTAGAGTTCTTGAATCTGAATTGGGAATATAGGATGGTGGATGAGTGTACCATTAACTTCTTTCAATTAAGTCTATTTTCCTTATAAATTGTTTCATATGAGCTGAGGAAGAATAACTAATATGTACTCAGTTTGGGATGCCCTTTCATTAGTATGACCATAAGTTTTTGGGAGAAGTTCTCTACTCTGGTAGATAAATCCAAATAATTAGAAAGGATCCTCATGGAGCATGATGCTTTATCTATTGGAGAGTAAAGTAATAGAAATTCAATAGGACATCCAATTTTCAATAATGACAATAGTAATAATTAAACTTTTCACCAAGGAACAGTTAAAGTGAGAGATTTTGATAAAAGGTTATTTAAGCATATGGTAAGGCAAGATCTAGTTGTAGACATCTGGGAGGATTTAGGTTTGCACTTGAAGCAAGTAGTAACAGTAGTGGATGGAGCTCCAAATATAGCAGTTTAGTTTTGACATCCTCCATTTACTAGTAGTATGGTAGGGCACATCAAGGATTATGCTACATATTATTAGAAGGTTGCTACTGATGTAGCCAATATGAGCATCTGATCAGGGCATGTCCAACAATGAGATATCAACAAATCTCTTCTAGTATGGCACAACCTCCATTTCTATAGCCATAAGGAGGACTATATTTTGGTGCCTAATAGAGATGAGGTTTTGGAGGGATGCATTTAGGACGTAGAACTGGAGGCCACAATTAAGGATAGTCCTCTAGCTCTCAGTATGTAGGTTACGGTTAGGTTATAGTGTTCACCCTCACCCCTCAAAATGCACGTGCTTCAAATGTAGTGGTATCTAGTACTTCTCTTATCTTTAGATTAGAATCTAGAGTTTTAATAGACTCAGGAGCTATCCATTCTTTTATATTGCCAACTTTGCTATAAGAATAAAAGTAGTACCAGATAAGATGAAAGAATCCTTAGTCGTATCCTCACCTTTTAGTGATCCCATAGAGGTGGATTTAACATACTACTTATGTCTCATAGAGATTGATGGTAGGATATTAACAAGAAATCTTATGATGTTGCAGGTTATAGATTTTAATGTAATCTTAGGGACAGATTGACTGTTTATTCATTACATCACTTTAGATTGTAGAGAGAAGAAGGCGATATTTTAGATTTCGGGTGAGGTAGAGTTTACTTTCAAGGTAAATAAGAGGACCATCTTATCTAATATAGTTTTGACATTATTGGCCAACAAGATGCTCAAACAAGGGTTTCAAGGGTTCTTGGCCATGTCATGGATACCTTCGTAGAAATTAACAGCCTCCAAAGCTTTCCAGTAGTTCAAAATTTTTCATATAAAAAAGATTTAATATACAAAAATAATGTCCTTAGTTTCCAATCTTGTTCAATTTGGTCTAGTACAATGCCCATTTCCTCTTTATATTTGTTGTTAGATTTTCAACAATACCTCTAGCTTGTAATATTAGTTAGGTTTAAAGAGCAATCTTAAACTAGGTCTTCACTTCTATTTTGTTATCTAAATAATTTGCAGCTTCTTTCCTTCCAATTGTGGTAAGTCATTGAATCCCAATTAACCTTGAGTGCCTTGTAATCTGTGTGACATTCCATCTTGATTTTCACCAGTCAATTGATTGTTTCCTCTTATGTATCTATTGTTCTGTTAATATTCAGCAGTGCCTATAACAAACTCCTAATAAACCTGCATTTAATCTAAATATGTTCCAGATTTTCCAGCTCAATATTACATAGTTCACACATCAATGAGTTAATGGAAAACTTGAGTTTGTCCATCGTAATTAATCCACCATTTATTCCCATTTAGAGTACAAAGGATTATGAAGGTCTTACGTCAATATCCCATGATAGTTGGAGTTTATATTACCTTTGGGTAGGTTTTTTAGTATGTTTATGGGGGTTGACTAGATGATTATTGTACATTTAGGCTTAGATTTATGTTAATATGATTGTTTGTTTATGTTTCAAGTGTTATTTGGTTTAGGGCATGATTTTGGACCTTAATCTTCTATTCTTAAGGTGTTTTTATGTGCTTGTTAGTTAATTAACCCAAATAAATGGAGAATGAAGTTAGAGCATGTTTGGGCTAAAAGGCAGGGTCACGATCATGACATGAGTTTCATGGTTATGAAAGAAGGTTCTCCCTAATGTCACGATCGTGAAAAGAGTGTCACGATCCTGATAAAAAGTTTTAATGCAATGTCATGATTGTGACACCCCTGACATGATTGATAGTTGTCAATTGCATTGTATTTTAGGGTTTAATTTGTGATTTATTTAGTGTCAAATTAAGTGTTGAGTGTGTGTTTGGTGTGTTAATTATGTTAGTTTATGTGTTTAAGTGTTTTTATGGGTTAGTATGAGTCTTTGAGCTTAATTGTTATATTTTTAAGGTACCTTGATGGGTTTGTTAGTGTTTCACAGTAAACGGCGAAGAACAGAGAAGTTGTGAGGAGTTTTTGGGCCAAAGACATAGCCCACAATCGTGGCACAGCAGGCCACGATCGTGATAGAAAGGGATGAGCCAGTAGTATCCAGGCCACGATCGTGCACTTCGAGCACGATCGTGACAGAGAGCTTCCATTCAGGCCACGATCGTGATAAAAAGGTTTAGGCACTAGCCACGATCGTGGCCTGCCTACGTCGGGTTGAAGCAAAAAATCAAAATTTAGAAGATTTTTCAAACCGTTTCGACCCTAAATTTGACCTAGAGCGCCTAAAGTATAAATACAACATTATGAGACAAATGCAGCAGCTTAGAGAGTTGTGCAAGAGAGCCATCACATTAGCCACTTCCAAGACAAAACCTAGAGAGAAATCAAGAGATTGAGGAAGGAGACAAAGGAAGAGAGACACAGAGATGAAGCTAGATGTAACGTACTTCCCGGAACAGGTAGTTTATCACTGTCGTTGCCTCCGCAATTTCATTCCCAACAGTATTTTCCGTTTATTCAATTTTATTGATGTATGAAATTGCAATATTCGTTGAGAATAGGTTGTGTTGAATATTGAATTTTGTCTATACTCACCTTCGTGTTTTTAATTCTTGAGATTAATAAAGTTTAATTGATTATGTATTGTTGATTTAATTGTGATTCAATTTCTGTTCGTAATAATTCGACAATAAACTGAGAGGGTGAGCTGAGTGAAAATAAACAATTTGGGCTAACAAGAGTTAGGTAAATTGATAGATAAGAATTAGATCAAACTGGTAGAATCGTGTAACAATAGATCGAGCGTAAGTTCCCAATAGGTTAATAGACAATTTTAGAACTATTTTAGGTTGAGGGTAAATTGTGAGTCGAGAGATCACAATTTCATAATTTAATTTAGGGATCATCAGTTAGGGTTAAGGATTATAACTCGAGAGAGAGTAATCTAACCTAAGGCCGTCTAGACCCATTCAGTCGATAATTGCATAATTAGTTAGATTTTCATTAGCTTTGGATTAAAATATCCTTTCTTTCACTTGATAGTTTCTAAGTTGATTTTCGGATTGGGTTGCGATTTTTCTATTTTGTTGATATCTCTGCATTTTAATATTCATAATTGATTGTTTGATTGATTTATTTCCTGCATTAGTTTATTTC
>JAOTAY010000007.1:8347130-8362177 GCA_025629805.1 Erythroxylum baracoense | reverse complement strand
TTATGTGTATGTATGATGAGTGTGTTGTTTTATTATTGTGAATGTGGGAAAGATATTTCGTGAATGTATATTGTGTTGCATCGTGAAAATTTTATGACTTTGAGCGAATGAAAAAGAAATGATTTATGAAACATGAAAACATGAATATAATGTGGAATGTATGAGCATTGTAAAATCTGTTATGTGGGGGAGAGAGAAATCCGTTTCATTTGTCACGTGCACGTTGACCTATAGCCTTCTCCCGGCTGCCTGCTTGTGGCCATGAGATCCTGAGAAATCGGACTCGTTTCGTCTCACGGTGTAAACTTTAGTTTCGCCGTTTCGTTCCACGTAAATCTTGAGCCATTGTGTGTGCATTGCATTTTTGAACATGTTAAGGATTAATGTATTTTGAATGTTATGATTGACTAAAATTTTCAGCTCATTTGTTTGTAATGATGTGTTGTGTTATGGATGATTATTATGTGGTGTATGGTTCATTAGAACGACTATAGATATATTAGCCACTGAGCTGTTCGGCTCACCTCAAAATTTTCTACTCCTCAGGTGAAGAACCAGTAGATGAAAAGTGAGCCTTGTAAAGTTTTGGCATAACTCCAAAGATTTCAGATTTTGTAACTAAGTTAGTGTGGAGCATTTCTGGAAGCATTTTTGCATCAGTATGTTTGTATATATTTGTAACCATGATACTGTTATGGCATTATGCAATGAAATATGAAAAAGTGTACCAACTTTGTTGTTGCAAATGAACAGTGAAAATGGAAAGTGAATGTTGACAGAAAATGCAGAAATTTTCTGATGTATGTATGGGGTAGTTAAATATGCAGAATTTTTCTGCTACTGTTGCGTAGGCTTGTGTTGAATGTTGTGGCATCTTTGGCTGAATTTGTTTGAGTTAAATTGTGTAGCAAAGGAGTTTTGATATGTAGGAACTTTTATGTTGGTTTGGGTCCTGTGATATGTGCAAAGGAATTGTTAGTAAACAGATGAGTAAAAACAGGAAATATGGTAGGAATGCGATCTGAAACTTTGAGGAATAATCTGCACTGATCTAGGTAGAATTAGGATAAGTAGTCTTCATAAAAGTTGTAGATTATTCTTCTAGCTTTCTAACGCTATAAAGATTGAAATTTTTTGATTTTAGATCCAGAAGTTATGACTCTTATAAGGTAGCTGTATTTGGGTGCATTTTTGTATAATTTGAAGTATGAATTTGGCTGAAATGGTAACCTTACTCCAATGATTAAACTGTATCACTACATGTCGAATTAGGTAAAATTGTCTTTATAAAAGTTGTAGATCGTTTTCTTAGCTTTCCAATGATATATAATTTGCAATTTTTGGACTTCTGGATTGAAAGATATATTGATTAGAAGTAAGGATGTTTAGCAGGGAAAGTCACGATCGTGACTGGTTACGATCGTGACGTTCCCACAAACCCACTGAATGTCGCGATCGCGACAGGGTCAGAAAAATCATGATCGCAACTCAGCACGATCGCGACAAACACCAAGAAATTCGCGATCGCGACCAAGTCGCGACTGCGAGCCTCCCCGTTGTTCATGGTCGCTATCGTAACGTAGTACGATCGCGACCTGCTACATTTTTTTAATGTCACGATCGTACTACGGTACGATCGCGACTTGTGTAATTTTCAGACTCTCTCACGGGCATGAGAGAGAAGTCACGCCCGTGCCTGTGTCATTTTTGACTCCCAAATTATGTCAATATTAACTTAAGTTGTAAATCTTTCTTCATCACCCAAATTAATTATTCTTTATTCATTTTTGTTATAGAAAATATTTAATAAATTGTGGGGTAATATTTTTACCTTTCCTATGAATTTTCTTTATTTAAAAAACATTATTATCTATTCCTTTTAAATTGATATTTTTTTATTCAATTATTTGTTTTTGAATAGTCTATAATTATTCCACGATCCCACCACGAATTTTCTTTGCCCAGTCATTAATTAAATTTAAATGTTATAATGTATTTTATTTTATTGCAATGTTTCCAAAATTTATATTTCTAATAAATTCAAATAAACTCCAAATGGTGACACGTAGTCGCCATAAAATCCGTATGGAGACCCAGGGCCAACATCCTAGCCCACTAGAAAGATTAGCATAATCTTTTTGAATAGTTGTGAGGGCTATTATTTTGAATAAAATAGTGGGATTAACAAAATAAATGATTAAAGTCCTAATCTCATTTTGTAGTGACGACATATAATTAATTATTTGGTTTTTCTTACATTTATGTTTTTGATTTGAGTGGAATTTACCTTGTTTAGTATAGTTGATAGTAAGTTAGTGACCTCAATTTCTTAAACATAAGTTATGTTTGAGAATAGTTCTTAAAAGTTAGAAAAGAAAATTGTATACTCCTTATGCAATTTTGTTATAATCCTTATTGAGGAAGAGATACGTCAAAATCATATGAATGACAAAATGCATTAACATTTTGAGTAGACTAGTGTCTCATAAACTTTGATGACAACATGTAAGATATATGTCAACACCATGTTAACAAGATGCAAGAGGTTGCATAGAGTAAAGCTAAAAGGTATAGTACCTTGTTGGAATTGTTTCACTTAAGTTAGCCTATTAGAAGTATAATTGTGGACTACAATTAAAGGCATTTGTTGTAGAATGATAATAGTTATAATTAGAAGAAAATGATTGCGTAACTTTTCTTGCATATAAGAGATATGATAATGATCATATGTATTTCTAGCTTATGCTTATGGAGCATTTGATACTGAAGTTGGATTCAACATTATTATAATGTTCAAAGTATGATAAAAAAATAGATTGTTAAGTCAAAGTAGTTGATCAAAGTTTATGCAAATAGTTTGTATATGCTGGATCAAAGGAGACTTATGCTTAATATAAATGGCGAGAATACAAAATGGGATAACCAAGACTATCCTTTTATGTCATGCTAGTTAAATCAACACAATGAGAATCATAAAGTTACATACAAGGATATGTGTAACCTTTTGATTACGAATCATATGGAACTTGTGAAATTTGTAAAGTTGAAGAATAACCAAATCAACCTTTGGTGAAAAGATGATGATGGTATTGAAAATTTAAATTTATACATATGATGTATTGGATGGAATAAAAATTCATATAAGGATGATACTTATATTCAATTAGATTACTAATGATTTATGTGATATAGTCATATGTATTAAATGAAATAATGATTTAAAATTTTGAAAAGTTCAAACTGTTTAAATCTAAGTAAAAATTAAGCATTAAGAATGCTGAAGCACTTCAATGAGTTCATTGTGGTGAGTTTTAAATTTTGGTTATCTATAGGAAATGAGATTCTCTGTTGAATACCTTCATAAATAAATTTCATAAGAAAATGGATTTATATAAGGAGAAAAATACAATATAAGATATTATATAATGCAATAGTATATCTTCTATAGCAATGCCTAATACAATGACTTACCTTCAATCATTCCAATTGAATCAATTAATAAGATTTCGTATTAGATATGAAATGATAAGTCTTTGAAAGAGTCAAACTTGATGATTTAAGGACGTAATGCTTAGTTGAAGCATATATTATCCATTAAGTTTAGAACTGAATTGGATAATAGAAGGTTATGAGATATCCAAAGGTTGGATATAATCTTATAGACCTATTAAACAAATAGTTTGTTTCAATATATACTTAAAGGATAATGGTTCTTAAGATAAGTAATAGGAGTAAGATGAAATTTGAATCAAACTGGAACTAGTGCTTTTATTGATACATTTGAGGTATAGTTGTAAAGTATGAGACGTTGAAAGATTCACTTTCATAATTAATTCAAAGACTTTGTTTTGAAAGTGATTGTGAATTTATCATGTCTATAAGAAGGTTAATGGGAGTATAGTTGTCCTTTTCAATGGGAGTATGTGAAGACATATTGCTCATAGAGAACAATAATTCTAACTTTCAATTATTGAAAATATAATTGTCCAATAACAACTCTTATTGGATAAGAAAAGGTAACAACTTAATTATGAGAATTAGATCTATAGAGATAGATTGGAAGTGGTTCACCTATGTTAAATCCAAGTACATAGATAATGTACTAAAGATGTTTAGTATTTAAAATATTAGAGACTTGTGAAGTATTAAAGATATCCGTTATTCTATGTATGACTTGAAATTTGAGTTCAAGAAGACAAGGATATTTACTTTATAAGTAAATCCTAATTAAGGTTTATTTTACTTAGGACAATATCATTTCAAGATTGGAAAGGTTCCAATGTAGCAACGGTTGCTGATTAAGTCATAATAAAATTTTCATTTAGTGGAAATGATTAATTAGATCAGTAAGTTCTTTAGTAAACTTGATATAGTTCCTTGCATTATTCAAGACAATAATGTACTAGAGAACATTAGAGCTGTTGGACTTATAAAAGAAGTTAAGGTCTCATCAAAGATCTAAAGATGTATTTAGGCAAATTTTCATAATTATGATGATAATTAAGATGGAAGTTGTAAGATTTAAGGAAGTGTCCCACTATAGAGAATCTTAGAGAATTTTCTCATTAAGCCACTATCCCTTTATTAGAATAATCATCTTAAGGTGATATGGTATGAGATACTTAAACGATTGGCTTAGTGCAAGTAGGAGATTGTTGGTTTATGCCCTATAGCCAATCGATTAGTTGTAGTTTAGTGACAAAATAATTAATAAAGGCATTCTTTATCTTTATGTATTAATTACATTTGATGTTTTAATACTAAAGGTAAAATCCTTGGAATAATTAATGTGTGCTTGAAATTATGATTAGATCATAATTTTGATATTCAGTTTACATTTATGTATTGTTTCTAAATTTTCCTAGTTATAGTTTCATCAAGAAGGCATATTGTTAAAACAGTAAAACTAGCACACATTATGTTTCTTTCTTGTGAAGAAAGTAAATGATCTCACAAATTGAAGTATGGAGATACTTAACCTAATGTGTTGGTGATTATTAGAGAATAATTCACTGAACTGACTTGATTATGAAAATCCTAAATGGAATATTACTTATGTGTCTATGGATTTTCTCACAATGATGGTTGTATAACTGATATTTAGACTTGAGATCACCAAGGTATCTTGTGTGGCAATTACTGTATTTTGATGCTACTTATGAACTGTCCTAGGATAATTCAGTTGGTAGTAATTAGATGCAGTTTGAACCATATAGAGATAGTTGAGTAAGTTAATAAAGGATTCGTTATTCTAAAGTAATTAGAGAGAATGTTCTACTATTTTTTAGTAGTAGTGATTTATGGAATTCTTTGGCCATAATGAATTAACATTTGAAAAGAAGTTTTCAAATATCAACTATAAATCAATTACTAATTAGGAAGAACGAACATGATTGGATGAAAAGAGTAGACACTGCATCCATACTCTGTCCAATTGGAATATTGAATGGCAAAAGGATTAAATTATACATCATAACCATGCATGAATAGGTTAAGTCAAACTACTTTGATATTCCTGATATTTAGGTGGTCATGACATGTTGCTAGACGTCAATCTTGACCTATGATTATAAAGAGTTTTAATTTATCTGATTCTAATTGTAAATTATTAGAATTTATAATCATTACTAATATATTAGGAACCTAATGGATTACACATTAAAGGGCAACTTGTGAAATAAAAATCAATTTAATTAAGTTGGATTTAATTATAAAGTTTGAGAAACTTCAAAAAATAAATATAAGATATTTGATTTTATTAAAATTAAAGGAATTTAATTTTAATAAAATTACAAAACCACCCTAACGATTTTTCTATTAATAGGAAGAAAAGAAAAATGAGCTAGCACTCTTACATTCTTCCTCTGAAAAGTGTTAAGTTGTTCTGTGAATACCGTTAGAAGCTGAATAATTAAATAACTCGTGGTTGACATATTGAATAACTTTCAAAAGATCTCAATAAAGAAAGCTAATTAGGTACGGTTTCTTATGATTCACATTAGTGTTTTTAATCAAGTTATTAGATTATTGGGATCCATTCGAAATCCGTAAAAACATTGTTTTTCACTGCACCTGTGATTCGTTCACAGTTAGATTCTAACAAGTAATTCCTACCTTTGAGCTTCACTAACTCGATGAATATCTACTATAGTGGTGGAGGAAAAAAGAAAAAATTGTTAAAATGAAGAGACCAACAAATTCGTCCTTATTAGTTTCAACATTGTTTATATGGTTATATCTTAGGTGGCATTCGCAGACTACACAAGCGCTACAAAACATTTTCCCTCATATAGATATTATATAGTTGTTGGCAATTTAGAAAAAGAGAAAATAGAATCACTCGTATGATTTTGTTGTCCAACTAAAGAGCACGTAATATCCACGTGTATATCTTGTAAACGTGATTTGGCGTGAACGATAAACCTTCTCTCCGTACTCGACTATCTTTATATATACTAAAATATGCTAACCTGCAAAGTGCTACGAGCTGTTTATACATTCATTCTGTTCTCAGTTTTGCGTATTTCTCTGCAGCAGAGAAGTCATCAGTAGAAATATGTACTATCTATCTTTGGTTGCTTATTACGTGTACGCAAATTACTTTAAAGTAATGTATGCTTTGTCTCTACTTCTGTTGTCTTTGTTTTATGTTTGCGCACTCCTAGAAAGCATGAAAGATACAGAAAGGGAAGCAGTTTGGTTGTGGAATGAAGAAGCGACGAACTTGGTGTTCTTACAGTTCGCAGAGAACCATCTACTTCATCATACTCCTAACATATCCTACTTCACGGGTCCCTTATTGTCCAGGGTTGTTAGAAGATGACTTCAATCCACCGTTTACTTCATTATTATTAAGGTTATATATCTTCTTGTATGGTGAAATGAGATATGCCTTGCTGATTTCATCCCCGGTGGAATTAAGAAGAAGGGTTTCGGAAGTTGGGTCCGGCAAGGTTTGCGGATGCTGGCGGATAGTTATTCCGAAAAAGTTCTTACCTTTATTGGTTGTTTCATTTTTAAGTTTTTCCCTTTATTTCTATGGTTAGTCGATGCTTGTATGCTCATGAAAAGGCCTGTTCGTGTTTGCTTGTAAAAACGTAGAATAAGCGTTTTCGGGTCTCTGCACCGAAGGAACGAGAAAATGCCTGTGAGTTTCATATTTGGTTTTGGTTTGATGGAACCTTCCCTTGCATTGACTAGCTCTTACGGGCAATTCTTCTCCTCGTGTAATTAAGCCATGAGAACAATTGCACTTTTTTCAATAAAAATTTTTCATTTTCACTTTCATGTAATCAACGCATAAGCATATTTTCATTTCATAGAATTTTAGTTTTCACCGTTATTTTTTATTTTCTAAATAATTGCTATTTAGTAAAGACTTCAAATATGTTACAAAAACTAGATTGATGTAATAATGGGTCTCATTCGTGAAACGCATTGGTTTAAGATGTTGCTATCAATACCCTAGATTGGCGATGCATTCAACAATCTTAGAGATATTCTTTAAATATGTTCTAAAAAAGGCTTATTTCATTGAACATGACAACTTCACTTATAAATTTAGACAGAAAAGCAATACATATAATATAAATTCTAAGTAGTTGCTTGCGACTGTCCTAACTCCTTATTTAAAATGGGCCCAAAAATTGATTATCAGATGGACATGTAGAGTTCTTTGTTGGTCACAAAAGTAGAAAGAAGAAGAAAAAAAAAGCATTTAATTGTCTCAAGGAAAGTACAGCTGAATCTTGCCAACTAATTCCTATGCATAATTGACAGGTTTTTATTTGTGAAAGTTACTGTTGCAGCTGTGGCATTAATGCTTCTGGCTGATATGCTCCGTAGACTTCGTCGTCCGCGTAACTAACACTTGCAAACCACACATTCTGTGCTTTGCTTTTTAATGAACAAGACCCACGAACGTGGTTAAAACCCAACAACAGAAACTTTTATATCCATGTCAGTCCAACATCAATCTACATCTTATCTTCAACCCGTCTCAATATAGGAAAATATTTTGTTCTAGTATCAGATATGAAATACATATTATGGGAATTAATTAAACACTCCAATATTGGTTTTGTTTTCAGCTCATTAGTTAAAAAGGAACCCATTTATCCATTATTATTATCACTTTTATTTATATCGCATTGATGCATTTTACGAAAAACTATACTAGGTTTTTTTGAGCTTATTCTACTTGTAACTCCTTTACTGGTTTATTATGCAATACGTCCGCAAATATTTTAAACACTCAAAATATTAGAACTAGAGAACAAGTAATCCATTATAACAAATCATCAATTTCGTTTTTTGCAATAATCTTGTCATTTTCTTTTCCAAAAAAATCTTATCATCTTATTTATAATTATGGCAAAAATCATATGCGGGGCCGTAAGTGTGGTGTTTGCCATGTAAAAAGAACTAAAAAAATTTATTCAAATAAAAACAAATTTGATCTTAAACTAAACTTGTAGACCATGTTGTCATCTATACTTATCCATATCAAGTGGGTCTACATTTAAAAGCAAACTTAATAAATCCTATATGATAAAAAAAGAAAAAAATTAGTAGTTAAGACTACAATTGAAAAGAAAACTCAAACTATGAGAAAATTTTATTACTATTATAAAATAAACTATTAAATCATTACTTTTATTTATTAGCATTCCTCGTATAGGATGAACATTATTTTTTTATTTAAATAGGTGATGCATATTATGCATACAATATTTTAGAATTATTTTTATGGTATGTTGCATCTAATTTTGATTATTTTTTAAGGATTTAACACTTAATTTAAAAAATTTTGTCTTGAAAAGTTATATTTTTTCTAGTATAAGGGACACAAGCAAAATTGGAAAAGAACTGGATCGAATTGGAGCAATTTTGGAAGATTTGGAGCATTATAGAACTTGATACCATTCATGAACCCATGTTAAGGGTCGTGTCAAAATATGGTTGCCTTTATTTCTATAATACACCCTATATGCCCCATGTTGTCCCTTTGGATGAAGAAAATGATACACTACACAATTGTATATGCACCTGTGTTGACATTATTATTTTTGAAAGAATTCATAGAGGGCATGATTAGGTTTTTGAATTTTAAAGAAAAGAGTAGGCATGCCAATGGGCCGGGACGGCCCGGGCTCAGGCTGACCTTGAACTCGATCATAGAGGGCTGCGGGCCTAGATGGGCCAGGCTAGCGGGCTGACCATCCTGTGGCCCGCTTTATAGCCCGCCAGGCCATGAGTGAGCCGGCATGACCCGTCCATTAATTTTTTAAAGAAAAGAAAATCAAAACGACATCGTTTTAAACTAAAAGTCGTTTCGAGAAAAGTGAGCGAGCCACGAGTCGGGCCGGAGCAGGTGCCCGACCAACCCGAGCCAAAAAAATAGATCGGGCTGGGTCGGGTCATAATTGTCATCCCTAGAAAAGAGAAGGTTCTTTAGCTAAGAAATATCCTAAAGTCACTTTGAAACTATTTTGCATTAATGTTGATTAAGAGTTCAACATTCTTTAACTATAGAGGAAGAATTCAACAACTCTTTGAAGATTCTCTAACTATAGAGGAAGAATTCAACAACTCTTTGAAGATTCCAAGATTCAAGAACATGACTTCCTTATCTTGCTTTCCTTATAATTTTCATATTGACATTCTTAGCTTAATTATTAACTAATAAAGATATAGATTTAGGTAGGAATAACTTAGACTATGATGTATTTTGATTAATTCTTTGATTTAATGAAAGTTTTCTAGTTGTCTTATCATTTATTCATATTAAAGGACCAAAAAATAGAAGATTCATAATTTGATTCGTGCATCAAGATTTGATAGATGAGATGTATGTTTAGGTAACAGTGTGAACAAAGAGGGTTAAACATAAGCTATTCGAGAGAAAGCCACAAGATTTTCCTAGGTTATGGTAAAACCTATCGATAGAGTTCATAGATTAAACTAAAGTATTTGTTGATTGTCAAGATTTAAAAAGGATTTCTATTGATTAGCCAT
Organism: Erythroxylum baracoense; assembly: GCA_025629805.1. Classification (NCBI taxonomy): domain Eukaryota; kingdom Viridiplantae; phylum Streptophyta; class Magnoliopsida; order Malpighiales; family Erythroxylaceae; genus Erythroxylum; species Erythroxylum baracoense. The sequence continues at coordinate 8,352,160 of JAOTAY010000007.1, read as the reverse complement.
TGAATAGGGATTAGTTGTCGAGAGAGAGAATATAATCTAAGTTGGGAACTCTTACTGGCTCAAGAAGTTAGAATAATTCATTAATCAAAGGTAACATTGAAAATTGTAAAGTCTTAAGAGAACCTAGACTAAATCTAGTTAATTCATAGATTGATATAATATTAATCATTGCTTTACAATAGAATTAAGATTTTTTATTTCATTTTTTATCCAATCATTTATAATGGACGATTTAGCTTGTTAAGTTTGTGGGTAGTTAACCAATAACCCTTATGGGATCAACTTATACTTGCTTATGCCAGATATAGATATGTCGTATGCTTATGGTAAAATAATAGATCAATAGGTCGTTAAAAAAAAGATTGATAGCATATTTTTTTGGAAAATTGAAATTGGTAAACTCTTAAAAGGATTAAAAATTTACATCATAAATCAAAGAAAAGTCATAAAAACCCAGTCTAGCCCAAACATGAATAAAGATCTAAACCAAGGCAATGAACTAAACCAAAAGTTAAACAAAGTTGATACCTATTAGTTTGCATAATTGAGCAAGATCTAATACAACAATAGAATTCAGAAAAAGTAGGGAGATTCAATATTGGCATCTTTAGATATTTGAGCTTCTTTCCAATATTTCACTGAGCTTCCTTTTAAGTCCATTTGAAACAAAAATCTCTCTAATCCAGTTGAACATCTTTTTGTAAAATAGCTGAATATTTTATATAGTAACTCTAAAGACTCAGTTAGTTTCTTTTCCTCTATATAGCATATACAAACTAGTTGGAAGCTATTTTAAAGGTTTAGTAATCTTCTTTCTATTCTTTTCAAGTTGTATGACCATTTCACAACTTTATCCTAGTTATGTTTATCACATTACATATTGGATTAGGCTTAGACTTTTGTCTATAAACTCAAGGAATACTAGCAAATAAAGAATAAATGATTTATAGTTTTAACATCATGATTACAAAAGAAAGCAGTAAGTGTTAATAGACATATAGTATGTAATCTTGTCCCTAGTTCTTAGTCTACCTTTAATAGTAAGCCAAAGGATTAAAGTCACTTTAGGTAAGCTTTTGGAGCCCCAAATCAATGTATGCCATGGCTCTTTGAGATGAGATCTTAAAAGAACTTACATGTATGATCTATTGGTGAATTGATATGAATGATGATAAAGCCACTTGAAAGAGTCATCTAGCCTTTTATTAGGATCGTAATATGCCATATTCTCAATTATTAAAAAAAAACCTTATAGAGAGATGTATTGGATAATCCCATATATTTCGTTTAATTACTGCTTATAATTTGCTAATTTTGGGAATAATCATTTTCAACTAGTTGAATTGTAGTAGTTTATATAAAGGCCCAAGATGGTCCAATTGTCAAATAAAAAGGATGTGGTTTTTTCATTACCAATTTTAAATTTAAAGAACTTCTATACTAGTCCCTCGTCTTCAACATTGTCTTAAATGTCAGTGACGTATTTGTCTTAAATGTCCATGATGAATTGTCTTTGGGTTTGATCTATCAAAACTTCCTCCCTTAAGAAATCTTAAGAACATCCATTTTACCTATAGAGATTCCATATTTATATAAAGCTTTCATATCCTCTTGACTAGCAACATCTCGTTCTTGGTTCATATATTCTTGATTCCTAATCCTCATTGGTCTCTTAGTAAAAAAAAATCCATCCATTTCATCTTTCCCTTTTTTTACTATGCTTTCTTCTAAAGTCTATAGAAAGTTTTTAATAATCTTCTGCTTTAGTTTAACAATAAGCAGTGAAAATATTAAGTTTTAAAATTTTTAAAATTATTTTAAAATGTATTTATTAATTAAAGTCTACCTTATAAGACAGGAACTTGTTATTCCAATGGTCAATTAATTTTTTTAGAGAGGGGTTGGCAATCTCTAAAAGTTAATTTTATTGTTATGAGAGGGACACCTAAGTATTTGAATGGAAGCTATGCACTTTGGAATCTTGTTTCATAAGTAATATGGATCTTTAGAGCTCTAATTGAAATATAAAAGCTACTTTTGTATATATTGATGGTGAGCTCTAATAGGTTCTTGAATTCTTTTAAGGGATTTTAAAAGACTTAAACTAAGGCCTTGTTATCTCTTCATAAAAGCAATAAATCATTTGTAGAAGAAAAGTTATTTATTTTAAGTTTATCACATTTATATTGAAACCTAGGAGCTTTTTCTCTCCTAATTTTCCAAACTATTATTCAAGTTAGAACCTCCATATAAAGACCTAATAGATAAGATTATAATGGATCCCCTTGTCTAAAACCCTTGGATTCCAAAATTATATCAATGGACTCTCCATTGATAAGAATATTATAAGAGACCTTTGAGACATATTAGCACATTGTATTAAAGTATTAATTTGGTAATCCAAAAGCTCTCAAGAGTGGAAAGAGAAAATTCTAGCTTATAGAGTCAAATGCTTTATAAAAGTCTACTTTTAATACTTAACATTTGATTCCTTTGCTTCTATGGTAATTTCTAAATATTTCTTAAGCAATTAAGATATTGTCACCTATGTTTCTCCTATAGATGAAGGCCTTTGGCATGGACTGATCAAATCAGTCAATATTAACTTGAGCTTTGATGCTAGCAACTTAAAAAATTACTTTTTAGAAGATATATGCTTAATTGATTATACATTTATTCCATGTATGGACTCAGTAGAGATTAAGAATTTGAAGATAGGGAAGATGTTAAATATGAGAGATCATCAACTTAGGCCCTATCCTGAACAACCTCATGTGGAGAAAGCACAAACTGTGACACATGAAGATCATAATTTTGTCACATGAGGAGAAAAGCATGGAGTCAAGCCAGCGAAAATAAAAAAAGACTCTACTTGGGAGGCAACCTAAGGGAAGTTCATTTCTTTTCCTTTACATTTTCACATTTGCTTCTTATATGCATGTGTTTCTTAATTTTGTTTGTTTCTTACTTGTTTTAATTTTTCAACAAAGAGAGAGAGAGAATCAAACAAACATATAAACATTTTCTCTTTTTCTGTTGCTTTTAGGACTATATAGTTATGATTAGAGAGTGAATTGATTAGAAAAATCCATGGAAACTTTAGGATGTACTTTTACTCTTGTGATCGGTCATTATGCATCATCTTTAGAAGAGTAATGATGAGTGGAAGACATAATCCAGTGAGACTTTGAGCCTGTATAAACTGACACATTTATATCAATCTCATTGTCTTTTGTTTATTTGTGACCTTTATGACATGTACATCGTGACTTCCCTTTGCTTTTCTATTGAAGACCACATTTTTATCACATGCACTAACATGAAAATTGTAATATCTCGTTCCATACTAAGGGTTAGGACATGGGATCCTAGACTGTGATGCATGAGTAATAGCATTAAGAAAATAAGAGGTGCATTGCATTCATATGCTTAACATTAGCATACACATACCTGAATTATGATTTTTGTACACATTATAAAGACTGTTTATGCACTCAATTGACACATTCAGGATATAAAAGGTTTAATATGATAATAATATGAATTGTGGATTATTATGTCTTGAAAATGGGTTAATGAATTATAATTGGTGACTTAGAATTTATTTGTTATAATTGAGAGATTTATCAATTTAAGTATATTTTTGGACTAGGAAAAATGCCAAGTAGCAAGACAAATTGACAAATGGTAGTAGAAATAAGTGACACAAGGTAGTAGAAATAAGTGACAAGTGGCATTAAGATTTACTAACAAGTGGCATAGAAATTGGAAGACAAATGGACTAGATGTTAAGAGACATTAGTTAGCTTAAGTAAATGACATATTAATTTGGTTAATTAAGTAGTAAGCGTCATGACATGTGTCATGACACTCACCAAGTATTGCTCACCAAGCATAACCCACGATATTTCCATATGAAAGACCTTCTTCATTGTCTTTCATTTTATTGCAAGCTCTTATCTTCTTCCTTTCTTTCTCCATTTACGACCTTCTCATAAACTTTCATCATGTTGATTTTTGCCATAATCCTACACTAGCCACTCAAATATCTAGTTATCTTCTTCTTATTACTAAAAGACCTAACTTTTCCCTCTTTGAAAAGTTAACGATCATGTGAGCTTTGGAGAAGCTAGGTATACGTGATTTGAAGAAGCTTAGATTTAAACAAGTAAGTGATATATCAAGCTTTATGGTTTGCTTTAATAGAAACAATTTTTATGATAGTAGAGATCGATTGAAAATGTTAAAGGAGTTGAATATATGCTGAAATGTGGATGTAGAAATGGTATGTTCATGTCCTGTTTTTATGCAAATGATAAGTAATAACTTATGAATTGTTATAAGGATGTTTTTTAGATTGATTAATAGTGTAAATGGTGTATGAAAGTGTAACATCCCGTTCCCATATTAAGGGTTAGAGCTCGGGAATACCGTACATGAGAGATAAAAATGAGGGATTAGAAAAATGCAGTTCATACTCATGCATAAAATAACATCATGTACGTGACATTGATTATTGCACACAGTACAAAATTTGTTCATGCACTCAATTGACATTTCCGGGTATAAATGATTGATTTAATGTGATTATGATGTGGATAGTGAATATTTTGTTCTGAAAATTGAGTTGGTGTGTTTTATTAGTGATTTATAATTTTTGGACTGAGAATTTTCTAGAATTTTGGGAAATTTTAAATTTGGAAAAATGCCAAGCGACAAGACAATTGATAAATGGAAGTAGAATTAAGAGTCAAATGATAGTGGAAATTTTTATAAATGACTTTGGGATTTAATGACACATGTCATTGAAATTTGGAGACAACTGGAGTAGAAATTGGAATTAAATAGACTAGTTGTTAAAGGAGGGACAAAGGAAACTATGAAAAAGTGACATGTGTCACTTGCCACACCACTTGTTTCACCCAAGATATTTTATCTTGCAAGACTATCTCTACTTGTCTTTCATTTGGACAAAGCACGTTTTCTTCTTCTCTCTATATTTGTTCTTCATCTCTTTTATTCTTCTTTTC
>JAOTAY010000007.1:8334418-8347030 GCA_025629805.1 Erythroxylum baracoense | reverse complement strand
AACAAGAAAGAGAAGTTCTTAGCAAGATTTTATATTCACAAAAAGGATACACCATTCAACCCCCCTTCTTGTGTATCAAGTTTCTTGTACGTAAAGTCTATACTAACGCGTGATTTACTTCAGAGTTTGTTGCCATTATTTCACTGAGCTTTCCCTTAAGTCATTTTGAAGTAACAATCTCTCTAATCAAAGTGCACACCTATTTGTAAAATAGTTGAATATTTTATTTGTAACTCTAAAGACTCAGTTGGTTTATTTTCCTCTATATAGCATATACAAACTAGCTAGAAGCTATTTTAAAGTTTTAGTAATCTTCTTTTTAGACTTTTCAAGTTATATGACCATTTCACAACTTTATCCTAGTTATGTTTATCACAGGACAGATTGGATTAGGCTTAGACTTTTGTTTATAAACTCAAGGAATACTATCAAATAAAGAATAAATGATTTATAGTTTTAACATCATGATTACATAAGAAAGAAGTAAGTGTTAATAGACACATAATATGTAATCTTGTCCCTAGTTCTTAGTCTACCTTTAACAGTAAGCCAAAGGATTAAAGTCACTTTAGGTAAGCTTTTGGAGCCCCAAATCAATGTATGTCATAGTTCTTTAAGATGAGATCCTAAAAGAACTTACATGTATGATCTATTGGTGAATTGATACAAATGATGGTAAAGCCACTTGAAAGAGTCACCTAACCTTTTATTAGGATTGTAATATGACATATTCTCAATTATTAAAAAAAACCTTATAGAGTGATGTATTGGATAATGCCATATATTTCATTTAATTACTACTTATAATTTGCTACTTTTAGGAATAATCACTTTCAAATAGTTAAATTGTGATAGTTTATATAAAGGCCCAAGATGGTCCCAATTGTCAAATGAAAAGGATGTGTTTTTTCATTACCAATTTTAAATTCAAAGAACTTCCATACTGGTCCCTCATCTTCAACATTGTCTTAAATGCCCATCACGTATTGTCTTTGGGTTTGATCTATAAAAAATTCCTCCCTGAAGAAATCTTAAGAGCATCCATTTTACCCATAGAGATTCCTTATCTATATAAAGCTTTCATATCCTCTTGACTAGTAACATCTTGTTTGTGCTTCTTATATTCTTGATTCCTAATCCTCATTGGTCTCTTAGTAAAAAAACATCTATCCATTTCATCTTTCCTTTTTCTTACCGTAGTTTCTTCTAAAGTCTATAGAAAGTTTTAATAATCTTCTGCTTTGGTTTAATGATAAGCAGTGAAAATATTAAGCTTTAACATTTTTAAAATATATTTATTAATTGAATTATGCCTTATAAGGTAGGAACTTGTTATTCCAATGGTCAATTCATTTTTTTAGAGATTTAAGAAGGGGTTGGAAAACTCTAAAAGTTAATTTTATGGTTATGATAGGGACACCTAAGTATTTGAATGGAAGCTATGCACTTTGGAATCCTGTTTCATAAGTAATATGGATCTTTAAAGCTCTAATTGAAACATAAAAGCTACTTTTATATCTATTGATGGTGAGCCCTAATAGATTCTTACATCTTTTCAAGGGATTTAAAAAGACCTGAATTAAGGACTTGTTATCTCTTCATAGAAGCAATAAATCATTTGTGGAAGAAAAGTTATTTATTTTAAGTTTATCACATTTATATTGAAACTTAGGAGCTCTTTCTGTCCTAGTTTTCTAAACTATTATTCAAGTTAGAACCTCCATATAAACACCGAATAGATAAGATTATAATGGATCCCCTTGTCTAAAACCCTTAGATTACAAAATTAAGTCAGTTGATTCTCCATTGATAAGAATATTATAAGAGACCTTTGAGACATATTAACACACTGTATTAAAGTATTAATTTGGTAATCCAAAAGCTCTTAAGAGTGGAAAAAGAAAATTCTAGCTTATAGAGTCAAATGCTTTACAAAAGTCTACTTTTAATTCTTAACATTTGATTCCTTTGCTTCTATGGTAATTTCTAAATATTTCTTAAGAAATTAAGATATTGTCACCTATGTTTCTCCTATAAATGAAGGCCTTTGGCATGGACTGATCAAATCAGTTAATATTACCTTGAGTTTTGATGCTAGCAGCTTAAAAAATTACTTTATAGAAGATATGTGCTTAATTGATTATACACTTATTCCATGTATGGACTTAGCAGAGATTAAGAATTTAAAGATAGGGAAGATGTTAAATATGAGAGATCATTAACTTAGGCCCTATCCTGAACAAACTTATGTGGAGAAAGCACAAACTATAGCACATGAAAATCATAATTTTGTCACATGAGGAGAAAAGTATGAAGTTGAGCAATAAAAAAAGGCGCTATTTGGGAGGCAACCTAAGGGAAGTTCATTTCTTTTCCTTTACATTTTCGCATTTGTTTCTTATATGCATATATGTTCTTAAGCTTGTTTTTTTTCTGAATTGTTTTAAGTTTTCAATAAAAAGAGAGAGAACCAAACAAGCACATAAACATTTTCTTTTTTTCTATTGCTTATAAGACTATATAGTTATGATTAGAGAGTGAATTGATTAGAAAAATTCATGGCAACTTTAGCATGTACTTTTACTCTTGTGATTGGTCATTATGATCATCTGTAGAAGAGCAGTGATTAGTGGAAGACATAAGCCAGTGAAATTTTGACCCTATATAGACTGACACATTCATATCAATCTCATTGTCTTTTGTTTATTTGTGTCCTTTATGATATGTACATCCTGACTTTGCTTTGATTTTCTATTCCAGACCACATTTTTATCACATGCATTAACATGAAAATGATTTGGCATTCTTTGTTTCTATAAGCTAAATTAGACAAATGGCCTACCCATTGATATGAATTTTCCTGTGTTACGCCCCTTTGAGCTTTATTAGCCTTTCTTTGTGTATTAACTACATTATATGCTGTTAAACTTAACCAAATTTCCTACCCAAAGTATAAATCTACTGTAGCATTTGTTAATTGTTGATGATTGTGGACGTAAAAAAGTGTAAGTGTGAGGATGTGCATATTTGTGGGATGGATATAATTATTGGGATGTTATTTTATGTCATATCAATGAAATTCCTATGTTAATGTAGCTTCTTTCAATTTTTATTACAAAAAAACTGAAAAAAGAAAGCAAAACAGAAAAGCAAAAGGGAAAAATGTTTGAATAAAAGTATCAACTAGCAAATACAATTGTTTTGAAAAGTTGTTCATAATTTGTTTCTCCTCATAAAGTTGTATTGAATGGGTCATTTGAAAATGATAAATATGAGTGGATATGGTTTTGAAGGATCAATTCTTGTAGTTTCAATGTATTGAAATCAATTGTATGAGTGATTTCTTTTAATTGGTTATGTTTTATATGGTTTGTGGTGTGAGAGTTTGAATTTGAGCTAGGAAACATAGTTTTTGCATTCATCACAAGTTACACGATTGTGAGTGAATGTTACTTTTTGTGCCTAATGGTATATTGAGTGTTTTTCTTGTTACACTAGCTTTGATGACTTTTAGACTACATTACCCAAATGCATCTAACTTTAACCCTTGCCCTCATTGCAACCCTAAAAGTCCTTTGATTCTTGATTATGCATATAAATCCCAGTGATGGAGAAATGAAATGATTTGCAAAGTTATGGAACGTTATGATTATGAATGGTTTCTGAATATACCTATAGATATCTCTTATTTAAACACATTTTTCCAAGTCTACCTCAAGATTGCTCAGTTTCTAAAGGTGATGAATGTTGAATTGTCATGAGTAGAAGTGTTGAATGTTAAGTTCTTGTTATCGTTTTAAAAGTTGTTTCTCTTTACTTATGACTGTTTATTATTGGAACATATGGAAAATGAGTAAGTGTTTTGGGTTTGTAACTTTAATTTAGATGTTTTTCCCGACGATGGTCAAAATCTAAGTGTGGGTGAAATTGATATATGCTTAATTTATTATACATTTATTCCATAATTATATTTTAATTAATTATAATGTAATGTAATGTAATTAATTAATAATATATTAATTAGGATTAAAAATACTTTTAAAAAAAGAACTAGTACTAAGGAATGAGTTTCATTCCTATACTAAATAGAGGGTATGGAGGATTCTCGAAAAGTGAGATATCAAACTATTGTCCCTATAATAATAATCAACAACCAACCACTCACTTTTCATTCCTTACCCAATAACCCCTTCCAAACCCATTAACCAAGCACCCCCTTAGTGATTATTTGTATGAAATGCTTAAGACATTCACTTTAGTTCATATTTCGTTTTAGGTATAATTCGGAAGCAAAAGAGATGAAATGATTCGAAAAAACAATTTTTGAGTCGTCTTTTTGAGATTAATACTCACTTTTCTCCATGGAATAAAAGGAAGAAGGATCAGAGCGAGAGGAGACAAGCAAATGCATGAAGGTGAAGAGTATACATTGCAGAAAATCAAGTGAAGTCATGAGAAAGCAAGTCACGACCATAACACAAAGTTTAATAGGCATGACTAATGATGCACGACTACGACACAACATGTCATGGTCGTGACTCACATTGCATGGGCATGACTCAAGTAATCACGCCCATGACTTAACATGTCATCACCATGACTTCCACACATAGGCTGCCCGAAACCCTAGTTTTTAATATAAATAGATATGTAACAGCAAAAAGTTTATGTTTCATTAGGGGAAATTATTTTAAGGGTGTGAGCTATTGGTTTTTAAAGAAGTGGGGTGACATACCTCATATTTGGGAGATCCATAGAGGATTGAGCTTCCCAACACCGATTCGGAAGTGATATCGACACTGAAGAACTCAGTTAAACATTCCCTCCATTGTGTTTGTTCTTTCTCTCTTAGGAATTGACTATGTTATCTTATGTTTATTGAATTAGGTACTGTGTAAGAATGATTGAATGCTCTATTTAATTGTTTTTATGTATGAATCTATTGCTAGAATCGAATACAATACATAATCGTTGTGTTTTTTATTCATTTGTGGCAACCAATGGTTTCTAATCATTAGGGATAACATAACCAAAGTTAAATGACCTGAGCTTGCCTTGATTAATCTGTTTTCCTAACTCGTATGTGGCTGTCCAATTAAATTTAGAGAGCTTGTTCTAGGTTGTTCAATAGCTAGGTTTAGTTAACGATCTCTTCTTAATTAAACACGACCTAAGGGAAAATCAAGGTTAACAGAGCTTATTGTTAACCTATGATTAATAGTTGCTAAAAGAGGTATTAGAATAATAATTCAATGAGGTATGTTTAATCGGGTGTAGGTCGAGATTGAATCGATGACTGGGTCCCAAATGCATTCATCACTTTTCATCATTTTTGAATATTTTCTTTACTTTGCATTCGTTAGTTTAGTTTCATTTTATTTTCTTATTTGAAACCAAACTAAACCCCCCATAACCTAAACATCGATTATTTTCATAACGAAAGCTAATCAAACACTCTTTGTGGGATTGACCTAAACTTACCACTAGCTATTATTTTAGGTCTAGTTATATTTTGTAGTGTTATGACACACTATGTCAATAAATATCCATACTTGATTGTTAGTGAGAGAAAATGCTTTAACTTCTCTCCTCCCCTTTTTTTTCCACTTTTCTATTTTTACCTACATCCAACTAACCATCTTCTTTTAAAATTTAGTTACCATTCGTGGTAACTATGCTAAGGGGGAACTCTCCCACTTGACTTCTCTATGTTTGCTTATAGCTAACCTACCTAAATCCATTAAACACTAACCCTTGCTTGATTCTCAATCCCATTTTCCTTAGTAACATTCTAATGAGAAAAAATTATTATAGGTTTTAGGGGTTATTAACCTCAAACTAAGATGAAATTCATCTCTCTTAATAAATGAGATCCACTAGTGGCTTCCCTACCACTCGAATCTCCAAACTGGTGATAAAAGAAGGTCTAACATCCTATTTAGCTACTTTTTTAATAAAAGGCCATGCTACCCTTAAATGAAAGCCTTGAGCAATTTTAGATGGTCTAAAATTGACTTGGAGAAGCTACTCATCAATGAATAAAACTTTTGTTATGCTTAGATTCAATAATAGACCAATGTTACTAAAATTCTGGAGCAAAGGCCCTAGTTTATGAACGTTAAATTGATTCTTTTAAAGTAATGGAAACCTGGTATGACCTTGGATAAAGTTGTAATGAAATCAGGTCCAATTTGGGTTCACTTTCAAAAGATTCTCTTCTATTATTGATCCATGATTAGTATAAGTTATCTAGCCACTTTTATTGTAAACTATTTAAATTTACGAAAACACATCTACTTCTAATTGCATTGGCTATGCTAGGATTTTTATTAAGTTTGATGTAGGTAAAAGCTATTAGATACCTTAAGCTTAAAAAGATTAAATGAATAACAAAGCTTGATCGAGACCAAAATATTAATTTCATATTAATAGAAAAATCCTCAGAATAAAGGGAAAAGCTTATGGAAACTAATTAGCAAAAAAGTCACTACTGGTGAATATAATGTAGTGAGTTCTATAACAAATCAAGTTCCCTAGGTCTCTTCAGCTTAGGACGAAATCTTGAAATCTTATTTAGATTTATGGAAAAGATCATATGAAGGCCAATAAAAACTAAACTTATAGACTGTGTTGCCATCTACTTATCAATATCAAATGGGTTTACATTTAAAAGCAAGCTTAATAAATCTTGATGATAAAAAGGGAACAAAATTAGTAATTAAGATACAATTGAAAAGAAAGCACAAACTATGAAAAAAATTTATTACTATTATAAAATAAACTATTAAATCATTACTTTTATTTATTAGCATTCCTTGTATAGGATGAACTATTTTTATTTAAGGGCCATGTCAAAATATGGTAGCCTCTATTTCTACAGTAAACCCCGTTTGCCCTATGTTGTCCCTTTGGATGAAGAAAAAAATACACTACACAATTGTATATACACCTATGTTGACATTATTATTTTTGAGATAATTCATCAAGTGCATGATTAGGTTTTTGAATTTTATAGAAAAGAAGAGGCAAAAAAAAAGAAGATTCTTTAGCTAAGAAACATCCTAAAGTCACTTTTAAACTATTTTACATTATTCTTGAATAATAATTCACCATTCTTTAAATATAAAGGAAAATTTTAACAACTCTTTGAAGATTCAAGAACATGATTTCTTTATATTGTTTTCTTTATAATTTTCATATTGATATTCTTTGCATAATTATTAACTAATAGGGATATAGATTTAGGTAGGAATAAACTAGCCTATGGTATATTTTGATTGAATTAAAGGAGCAAAAATAGAAAAGTTATAATTTGATTCATACATCAAGATTTGATAGATGAGATGTATGTTTAGCTAACAATGTGAATAAAGAGGGATAACTATTAAGTTATTTGAGAGAAAGTCACAAGATCTTCCTAGGTTAAGGTAAACTTGTCAACAAAGTTCATATATTAAAATCAAGTATTTTTAGATTGTCTATATTCAAAATGGATTTCTATTGATTAATCATTGAATATGAAATTTTTTTAAGAGAATATAATCTAAGTCAATAACTCTTATTGGCTCAAAAAGTTAGAATAACTTATTAATCAAAGGTAAAATTGAATATTTTAAAGTCTTGAGGGAACCTAGACTAAATCTAGTTAATTCATATATTGATATAATCTTAATCACTGCTTTACAATAGTATTTAGATTTGATATTTTTTTAATCCATTCTTTTATAATGATTGATTTATCTTGTTAAGTTTGTGGGTAGTTAATACTTACTTATGTTAGCTATAGATATGTTGTATGATTGTGGTAAAATAATAAATCAATAGGTTCTTAACAAAAGATTGATAACATTCTTTTTTTGGAAAATTGAAATTGGTAAACTCTTAAAAGGAATAAACATTTACATCATAAATCAAAGAAAAGTTAGAAAACAAAAGGACCAATCTCAGAGTTCCCCTTCTAGAAATAGAGTGGAGCCCTTCTGGTGACCCCATGGTAGCCCTCCAATTGATATCTAACTCAACTGAAGGGTTATCGCAAAACTAACTCGTTCAACTTTTAAGAACCTTTTATACTTTAAAAGTTAAAAGTATGAAAAATAGTGGGAAATTTTTTTTATAAAAATCTGACAGCTTAATAACTACTTTTCTATGATTCCCAAATTTCAAAGACTTGCATAACATGATTTTAAACACTTCTAGTATTTCATATATCATTTCAACTTCTGAAGTGGGACCTTAGGTCCACATCACAAGCAACCACAAACAAATAATTCTTAACATTTTACAATCCCAAAAATATTACAATATCATACTTTTAAACCCTTTCTAAACTAATTTAAACCATATATACAAGTAACTAAGCCAATTTCATGAAAAAACATACATAAAAAAAATGACACAAGCATAGCCCTAGCCGGAGATATAACTAATTCTACGATGGGATCCCAGCTATCATAACACTTGTACGCATGCCTTGTATGATTTATTTAAAACATAAAAATAAGGGTGAGCTAAACGAGCTCAATGAGTAGTAATCATTTTAATGAGAATCATAACAACATAATTGAAACATTCCCATACAATAAAAAAGCTTATAGTAACATAATTGTCACAAAAATTTATTCGTGCAACATAAATCCGGTAATAAGTAACATTTCGTATAGCACAATTTCAATTTATGTGAAATATTATTTTAAAATGCTTTTTCAAATTAAAGTTCATAATATAAAAGTTTCCATTTTCCATTTTCTTTTTTCTTAAACAATAAACAATGGTGGCAATAAGTTTTTTGAAAGCTTTTATACTAAAAATAAGCCAAACATTAGAATTGGTACCATACTTAATAAAGTGTTTTTAAAATAAATAGTGGCGGCATAATTATTGCCATGAATTGTCTTACTCAACATAGCTACCACTAATTTCTTTACCACAAAATACACTAGGTATAAAGTCACAGAGTTGGTTCTGCGTTACTTACCCGTGATCGGTTAACCACTATTTACAGAGTTGTTTCTACATTGCTTACCGGCAATAGGTTAACCACTATAAACCAATAGTTATAGAGTTAGTTTTATATTTCTTGCCCATACCAAGTTTGGAAAGCGCTTTATATACTCCATTCGTACAGAAGGCGACACAAACACTTTACTAATTGATTTATTATCTTTTACCCTGGGACACTACCCCGCACGATCAGAATACTCTAACCAGTATAATAATATGTATAAAGTCAAGCAGTGTACTATATGCAAAAGCAACTCATACATTTTCAATTCATCTTACTTTTGAAATCAATTATGGGAGGATTCATAATCATTCAATTTAACACTTAATTTAAAATCACATATCATCGTTTCTTTTATAAAGAATTTGGTCATATAAAACAACTAAAATACACTCACATCTTGCTAGTTTCCTTTTCACTACTTTTAAATCCTTTAGCTAGCTTCGTTTTCATATCTGAAAACTTAATACAAATACATTCAACTCTTTAACATATTTTTCAACCGAATGCACCATAAATCATTTCAACTTTATTACTTTCCACATACCCGCCATATGCTAATTTTTTTTCCAAATAATAACATAACACTTCATTAATAATTCCACTACCACAAATACACTTAATGACCAGCCTTAATCACATTCACATGGTCATTACATCATAACCATACTTTTATACTAAAAATGTCCTTAAGGCCAAACTTTATATTTTACATTAAACTTTTTCAATTCAATTCCATTTGATTTTTAACACTTAAAACCAATCCAAATTCACTTCCATGACATTTTAATACACATATTAACCCATAAAATCTCATTAACAAAATTTTCCATAGTCATGTACCCTTAGCTGAAATTCAACCAAAGCCAATTCCAAATCGATTCTTTTTCATTTATTTACTTCATTAGCATCAAAACTATGTTATGAACATGGTAAAACATTAAAATAGCATTTTGGATCATATCACATAAAAAACTCTAATCATAAAACCATAACTATAACCAATTCTTACAAGCTTGATTTCTTGATTTACTTTCTTAACTTCAACCCTCTATGTCATGGCAACTCAAAATCCTCCATTGATTCCACTCAAAAACCCACAAAAACTAGTAGATTAAGCTAGGAAAATTTGCCACTTTTTCCTTCAATCTCTTGGGTAAATGGATAAACATGTAGACTTGATCAAGATTTAACTAAATCTCACTCTGAATTCATGAAAAACCGGTTGCCTCTTCTTCCTCTTCTCTTTGGCCGACGTTTCTCCTTAGTATCTCTTCTTTTGTTTTTCGTTTTTTTCTCTCACATGCCTACTCTCACGTTAACTCACCAAATGAAGCAACTTATGTCTTAATTCATGCCTTTTATACTCTTTAATGCTTTATACATGTCACTTTCCCATTGGTTATTTCTATTGACTCATCACACATATGTGATTCTCTCATTGGTCATATTTAATGACTCATCACACACATGTCATTTTCTCATTGGCCATTAAGTGTGAATCATTATCCGTTAACACCATTTTATACAAAAAGATCAAATTACCTTTTAGTGAGTTTAATTCACCTACTAACTGAATTAAATTCCAAAAATATTCCACAATCATCTTATCACCAAATTGACCATGAAATACTCTAATTAGGGTGAATACTTATTGATTGGATGCTTATAAAATTTTTGAATGGGTTTAAAATCATCAATACCTATTATTTTCCAAAAAGGACATTTTATTCTATTAAATTTAAATTACCCGAATTCTATTTAAACAACCTCTATTTTGACCCGTTTCAATTCCTAGGGACTCCAATCCTAATTGCGGAGCTGTTCATCATATTTTGAAATTGTTGGTAACTTTTTTGGTTGCTCAGAAGAATTTTCGGATTGAATCCGAAAATCACTAAATGTCACCAAAATCATCCGGATTTCATTCAAAAGTGTCACTTAAACCTCCCAAGCACATTTTAGGGCTTTTAAAGCTTGTCCGAACTCATTCCATAGCTTTTTTAAAGTTTTAAAAAATTTGTAAAAACTTTCCGGTCTACTCATAATCTTTGTTATAACCTCAATAATACATTTAATTGCTTACATTACTCTAGTATACTATAAATAGATCATACCCTATTAAATGCATGTGTAACACATTACATTGTACTATAATTGAAATAGCATATTAAAAAAAACATAGTGTAGCTCAAACATGAATAAAGATCTAAACCAAGGAAATGAACTAAACCAAAAGTAAATAAAGTCGATACCTATTGGTCAGTAGAACTGAGCAAAGATCTATTACAATAATAAAATTCAGAAAAAGTAGGGAGATTCAATATTGGCATCTTTAGAGATTTGAGCTTATTGGCATTATTTCACTTAGCTTCCCCTTAAGTCCTTTTGAAATAACAATCTCTCTAATCCAGTTGATCAACTTTTTGCAAAATAGATGAATATTTTATTAACTCCAAAGACTCAGTTGGTTTCTTTTCCTTTATATAGCATATATAACTAGTTGGAAGCTATTTTAAAGGTTTAGTAATCTTATTTTTAGCCTTTTGAAGTTCTATGACCAATTCACAATTTTATCCAAGTTATATTTATCACATGAAAGATTGCACCAGGCTTAGAATTTTGTCTATAAACTCAAGGAATTCTAGCAATTGAAGAATAAATGATTTATATTTTTAACATTATGATTACAAAAGAAAGTAGTAAGGGTTAATAAACACACAATATCTAATATTGTTCCTATTTCTTAGTCTACCTTTGATAGTAAGCTAAAGGATTAATATCACTTTAGGTAAGCTTTTGAAGCCCCAAATCAATGTATACTATGGATCCTTAAGATGAGATCTAAGAATTTACATGTATGATCTATCGGTGAATTGATATGAATGATGGTAAAGCCACTTGAAAGAGTCTTCTAGCCTTTTATTAGGATTGTAATATGATATTTTCTCAATTATTAAAGAAAACCCTCTAGGGAGATGTATTGAATATTGCTATATGTTCCATTTGATTACTGCTTCTACTTTATTGCTTTTAGGAATAATCATTTTCAAAGAGTTTAATTATGGTAGTTTATATAAAGGCCCAAGATGGTTCTAATTGTTGAACAAAAAGGACATGTTTTTTCCATTACCAATTTTGAATTTAAAGAACTTCCATATTAGTCCTTCATCTTCAACATTGTCTTAAATTTCCATGACGTATTGTCTTTAGGTTTGATCTATAAAAAATTCCTCCCTTAAGAAATCTTAAGAGCTTCGATTTTACCTATAGAGATTCCTCATCTATATAAAGCTTCCATATCCTTTTTACTAGTAATATCTTGTTCATGGTTTATATATTCTTGATTCCTAATCCTCACTGGTCTCTTAGTAAGAAAACATCCATCCATTTCATCTTCTCCTTTTTTTAATATGCTTTTCTTTAAAGTTTATAGAAAGTTTTTAATAATCTTCTGCTTTGTTTTGATGATAAGCGGTGATAATATTAAGCTTTAACTGTGGCATCCCAATACCGTAGAGTACATACCCAAACATCCAGAGGATATCCAAGTATATATCCTATGACAATGGTATGCTGGATCAAACCTAATCTCTTAAATGGCATCA
>JAOTAY010000007.1:8300643-8329006 GCA_025629805.1 Erythroxylum baracoense | reverse complement strand
TTGTACAATCACATAAACATTCAATTATACACATATGTATATGTGTAATGTATAATGCATGCTCAATTTGACTATTTCGGGTATGTTTACTTAATTCATATCTCAAGATCATTCATATTTCATAACTCATATATGTCAAATTTGAATTTAGGCTTACACCTCCTTTGTACAAGATTATTTTAAGTCCATCATTCCATCACATATCTATCACATACATGATCTCCAATCCTTTTTCTAACGTTATAAGCTCACCAAATATCCAATTTATCATTCACATTTACTTAATACACATCATTTATCTTCTTTGAACACATTAACCTTCATAAGTTCACTTCCTTTCTTATAACATCTCCAAAATTTCAGATTTGAACACTTGATGTTTAACAATCTTTTCTTAAGTTATAACCTTTACTATCATCCTAAACATACCACTCATTTTAACTCTTATTTCCTCATCAAACTAAGTACATTTCAAGCTCCATTCAAGCCTAAATGCATCATAAGAAAGCATTGATAAGTAAATAATTTATGTATATGATTTTGGGATAAGTGGAATAACTTTCACTGTGGATGTCAGATTAAAGTCATTTAAGTACGCTTTCGAAGAGGACTCCGAGTCTTACAACTTTTGTGAAGATTCTGAGGTGAGATTTTGTCGTTTAAAGGGTAAAAATTGTACATTTATGTAGGTGTCCAGAAAATGTCTACCCAGCAGACTGATGTCCCTCCAAACAGACATGAGCGGAGCTGGAACACTAGAATTCCAGAGAATGTCCACCTAGTAGACCTGAAGTGCCCCCAACAGACGTCTAAGAGGCATATTCATGTTTAACCCATTCCTAACCATTTTCTCTAATTTTCCAGCTCTTTTAACTATTCCAAATTACATCCACACCTCATATGCTTAGTCTATCATTTCTAGCTTAATTTCTCATCATTTCCCTTTCATTCTTAACTCCATTTTAGCTCAATATCATCTACACACAAATCAAAATCCATGATTGATCATTAACACCAAAAACAGAACATATTCATATACATATTTATCATCAATTTTCTGCATAAGTTCAACTTCATTTTTCACCTTCATTTCATTCCTAACTATCACCTTAATTCATCTCATTTCAAGGTACCACTTTACTCCCTCACTTTAGCTCTAAACTCATTTTTAGTTCATCTTTAAAACAACCAAAGAGTTACATGTTATATAATAAGAAAACAAAACAAGAACACTCATTTACAAATCAATTTTCTGCACTTCTTTCTACATCATTTTAATGCTCTTTCAATTTCAACCTCATCCCTACAACTTATGAAATATTGATCATCATAAATATAAAAACAAGACATCCTTGTGTTCATTTCTTTACCCACATTCAAACATATATAAAACACCATCTTATGATCACGTACCCTCTAACCATCATCACACATGCTTCATTCAACAAATCATAGAGAATATTAACATCTTACTTACTTATTTTGGCTCCAAAATTTAAGATCATGTAACCTTAACCCCCCAAACATCACACGATCTTCATCATTTATGAGGGAGAGATTAGGTTTTTTTGTGACACGATGGAGTGGATAACACATTTTTGAAGAAACAAAGTGAAGAAGTTGAACAAAATCAACGTGATGAGGTAGGTAAGAAAATATTGTGAGATAGGGTAAAATAATGAAGAACGTAAAGGTGAGAAATAAATGAACATTAGTCTTGCAAGGTTAAGTTACGAGAGTGAGGTGTGTGGTATGGCAAGTGACACTTGTCACTTGTCATATGCCACATGTCACCACTTTATGGTTCCCAAATGATCCTTTTAATAACTAGTCCATTTGCCCTTCAATTTTTAATCCAATTGTCTCCTAATTTTCCACGAACCTTTTCATTAAATCATATTATCATTCATCAAATTTCTACTGCCATCTAACACTTATTTCTACTACCATTTATCAATTATTCTGCTACTTGGCATTTTTCCTAGTCTAAAACTATTCATAATTATCATAAATTTCTCATATTTCACCAAAAATTCTAAATCACTAATTATGCACACCAACTCAATTTTTAATCACTAATAATCCACAATTCACATTATAATCACATTAAATATCAATTTTACCCGAAAAATGTCAAATGAGTGCATGTATAGTCATTGAAATGTGTGTAAAACAATCAAATTCACGTGTGTGTATACTGATATTATCCATAAGTATGAAATGCATTTTTCTAATCTCTTATTGCTATTTATCATTTATAGAAATCTAGGATTCTAACCCTTAATATGGAAAAGGGGTATCATAGGAGGGATGACATAAAAGGAGGATAATGTGGGAGTACCCAAGGTGTAGACACCATATTGGGACTAGTTGAAGATAGCTCAACTAAAGAGACATATGGGGTAGCTCATGGGTACTCAATGGACTATCTGAGTCAATATGTGGAGATTATGTGGATATGAAAACTGGAGACCTCTATTAGATGGATGGGAGACCTTCTGATGTAGATGACGAGCCATTAAGGCATGAATTTTCATCATCCACCATCTAGAGCAGGTGCATCATCACCAGCTCCTCCACATTTTGAGGATATATGACCGGAAGACCCTCCATTGACAGACATGCCAGAGTTACAACAGGATTAGGGATGCTTCAATTTGGTTATGTTCTTTTCTTTTTCTCATTATTTGTGTATTTTCTTTTTTTCTATCTTTTGTTATTTTATTTTGGCTAAATGTTAATGTAATAATATTTTCATTTATGTTATTTTATTTCCATGTTTCTTAGTTATTTTTTGTTAATTTTATTTTCCTTTATCATTTTACTCATTTTTTTTATTTTTCAAGGAGTATTGTATCTAATATCGGATAGATCCCTCTTCGAAATCAAAATTATGAAATTCTTATTACTTAGGGAAGAAATAATTTCCTACATTCTTTTACTGTTTATTCATATGTGCACATATTGTATACAATTTTAAGTCTGGAGAAGGGATTTCTTAAGCTTATTATAATCTTTGTTATTGCATTTTATTAACTAATATTTTGAATTAGTTAAAATCTGTCCATAAATACTTTAAATCATTATTCGTTATTGAATTGAATTAATACATAAAAGGATGAAAGTTAGAATAAACTTGCCTTTTCTAAGTCATATGTTTAGTATCATTGTGATACTTACTTTGAATGAAAATTGCATATTATTTACACATATAAGATCCATTTTTGTGAGCTTTTGAGCCTAAAAGCAAATACATCATTTTTTAAAGCTTTTTATTCTTTCATATGTGTTATCATGCGTAGCTGAATGATTCTATAACTTGCTTTTATTATACAGAATAAGACCACATTTTGGTAAATTAGAAGCAATGAAGTGATAAAGGTATTTACATTCAACATTTGTTAGCCTAGTTTCGTGAATTACCTTACTATAGTTTAATACTTAAGAGTAATCAATTTTCAGCCTTAGCCTTTTTCATTGATTATAACCCCATTATTAACTTTTGCCTTATCTTTCTTAATATTTTTGTATTATTTTGAACCCTAAAAGTATTTGCAATTACTTAACTATTAGAAACTTAAAATTTGAAAAGGTCCAATATTTCTTTAATTATTGGTATATGATGACATTGAAAAAAAGGTGTTAAAGTTATGGTACCAATGGACTCATAATATAAAGGACCTATATATTGTGAAGAATAAGTTTCTTATAATATTGTTTTCATAAATTTATTTAAATTTATCACCTTTTTATTATCACAATCATACTTTACCTCAACCCTATTAAAACCTTGTAACAAGACCTTTTGATTTTTATTTCCAGTTTACTTATAATTGGCAGAGATATGATAATATTGCAACCTTGTGGTTCAGAATTCTATTATTTAATGATTTGAGAGTTACTATACTGTTTACCCTAAAAACTTGAGTGCATTGAGTAACACATTTGTGAAGGTGTAAAGAATTATGCTTTTGATTTCAAAAATATTATCGATGTGATTATTATTGATATTGACTTATGAAAGTTAGTTTTAGGATAACTTGATTATAATTTTATGTTAATTTGATTAATATGATATGATGATTTAGAGTGTGGATTAACAGGTTGAGGTTAATAAGGGATGGATGTTTGTAAACTTAATGATTTAGACTATGATTTACATAAGGATAAGTAAAAGCTTAAGTGTGGGGATGTTTGATATATGCTTCTTTGACTATAATTATACACCTGTATTTAATGTGTTTTGTTGTTATTTAATATTTTTATAGTATTTTTTGTACTTAATTTACTTCAACTGCATTTGTAAGTGATAATTGCCTTCGTTAACTAAAAAGAAAAGAATTCAGATGAAATCAGGGAATGGAATGAAGATTTGAAGCAACTTAAACGTACACGACTGTGTACATTGGTTGTCTAAATCTCTATAAATATGTGAAGATTTGAAGAATATTGGTTCTAGTCATGTGAAGTTACACACCTATGTATATTGATATACATAGCCATGTATATCGCCCGTGCAAGTCTTTGTGCCTATGTAAAATTGTAAATTCAGGTATTTTTGAAGGTACTTGGTCACCTACATGTTACTATAAAAGGACGTGAATGGAGGCAAAACAAAGGAGGCGAGTTTAGAAGTAATTTTAAGTTGTAAAAATATAGAGAGGTGATAGTTTTGATCAAAGGATAAGGAAAACATTAAGAATACATGATAAAATTCGATATATAACAACATCCATTCCAACTTGCAAGAAAATCCATTAGAAGAAAATGGGAGATTTAGAATTATGATTTCTTTATTTTTTGGCTATTCTTTTACATATTTATCTTTTCTTTTTTCTAGAGATAGTAATTAAATTTGTTTAATGCCTAGGTGTGATGAACTTTAAGTTGTGATAACAATATGATTTGATTTTTTATTTAATGCAATTTTATTGATTGACTTATTAAGATTTAATTATGTTGTACTCTTATTCTAATATATCTAAAATATTAGTTTATGATTTGATTTCATATGACTGAGATTGAGAAATCCTTTTGTATGAATAGATATACCATAATTGGAAGGAGCTGCAACCAAATCTAGAGATAAGTCAATATAAATCCTCTAGAACAGGGTCAAACCTAATGGTGAAATTCGTAAATCAATAACCTAATCCTAGGTGTTTTAACTAGAAAGATTTTTGTTAATCAACTAATTGATTAGTTGTTAGGAGACTTAAGAAAAATAATAGAATAGGATAGAAATTTTTATAGTCCAATAATCAATAATACAATTACATGCTTTTATAAAAAGAAAAATAATACAATTGTACGATAAAGGGTTAACGTTTAAGGATTCTTATGGTGATTCATCACTGTTCGCAAGGACACATACTAAGTTTTGATATTTATTAACCTTGGTAAAATTCGCAAGCGTACGGGACATTAATATAGTACCTAAGGTATCGATCCCATGAGGAGGGAAACCTAGTCCTAAAATCTAAGGTCGTACTAAACTACAATAATTCTAAATAACAACTAACGCAGAAAATAATCAATCAAACAATCAATTATGAATATTAAAATGCAAAGATATCAACAAAATAGTAAAATCACACAACCCAATCCGAAAATCAACCTAGAAACTATCAAGTGAGAGAAAGGGGATTTTAATCCAAAGCTAATGGAAATCTAACCAATTATGCAATTATTGAATTAATGGGTCTAGACGGTCCTAGGGTAGATTATTCTCTCTCGAGTTATAATCCTTAACCCTAACTAATGATCCCTAAATTAAATTATGGAATTGTGATCTCTTGACTCAAAATTTACCCACAACCTAAAATAGTTCTATAATTGTCTATTAACTTATCAGGAACCTATGCTTAATCTCTCGTTACATGATTCTACAGGTTTGATCCAATTCTTATCTATTAATTTACCTATGTCTTATTAGCCCAAATTGATTATTTTTACTCGGCTCACCCTCTCAGTTTGTTGTCGAATTATTACGAATAGAAATTGAATCACGATTAAATCAATAATAATATAATCAATTAAACTTTTTTAATCTCAAGAATTAAAAACCCAAAGGTGAGTACAAACAAAACTCAACATTCAGCACAACCGATTCTCAACTAATATTCCAATTTTGTACATCAATAAAATTGAATAAACGGAAAATTCTGTCAGGAATGAAATTTGCGGAGGCAGCGATAATGGGAAACTACCTATTTTGGGAAGTACGCCGTATCTAGCTTCGTTTCCGTGTCTTTTTTCATTCGTCTTCTTTCTCAATCTCTCAATTTCTCTCTATGTTTCTCTTAGAATTGGCTAATGTGATGGCTCTCTTTTGTGATTCTATAGGCTCATGCATCTATCTCATAATGTTATATTTATACTTTGGGCGCTCTAGGTCAAAGTCGGGGTCGACACGGTTTAAAAAATCTAGCAAAAATAAAGCTTTTCCTTTAGCCTGACGCAGGCCACGATCGTGGCTAGTGCCTAAACCTTTCTATCACGATCGTGGCCATCCATGTACCTAAAAAATATAACAGTTAAGTTCAAACAATCATACTTACCCATAAAAATACTTAAACATATAAACTAACACAATTGACACATAAACACAAACTCAACACTCAATTTAACACTAAATACTTAACAAATTAAACCCTAAAATACAATGCAAATGACAACTATCAACATCCCCACACTTAAACATTTGCCTGTCCTTGAGCGAACAAAACAACAAACATAACAAACACGAAGCACACAATGTAAAAAAGAGATAACGGCTTCGACTTTATGAAATAAATTTAATCTTGAACACAATCTAACATGTTATATCTAATCATTAACCTGCAAAATCTATGTCTAAGGGCTTTAAACTAAATATATAAGTTAATCAGGATCTAAGTTCTAATTCAATTACCATTTTTAATTGTACACACACGTTAACAATTCTTTGATCCTTCAGACTTTGTAACTATTCCTAAATACATTTTCATGAAAATTCAAACTTATTAGAAGTCCGGTAAGTTTTTATTAAGAACACTTATTATTCTTTAAGCAAACATTGGTGATGAATGTCAATCCGGTTACTCGACCAAGTCATTTATTAACAGCTTGGTTGAAACATCATTATAGTCTTTTGACGCAAAGGCACACATTTTGTGATACGTGTTGATCCAGTTACTCAGCTATTATCACATTTTCAACTAGCTCCTAGCTCTATTCATAACCCGAAGGTCAGCAGAATAGTAATTTATTAAAAAAGTCACCTGCCTTGTTCTTTTTAGCTATTCATTTTCATGAAAAATACTAGTTAAACTAGTTAAGTTAAAAGGCTTCAAATTATGAATGAATGCGACAACCTAGATGGTGCTAACTTTACACTAAGTCCTAATTAAGCTGTATATTTAACCAAAGAACCCTAATTCACTGATTTTGCGAGCTAATGATCATTTACAACCTACTAGACTATGTTAACTTATCTAAGCCATTGATACATTCAAATACGGTATGCAAAATCACATTCAAAAACAAAAAACACAGAATCCCTCCCCACATTTGAATAACATATTGTCCTCAATGTGAGAAGGAGGCACACATCACATAAAATAAGTAACAACAAAACAGTAATTAAAGTGAAAGTAAACAATTAAAAATAAAAAACTTAAAAACAAAATAGTAGTGAAGGCTAATTTGGAAAAGAAAAATTGGGTAGATATAAATCCTAAGGAGATGGAGGTGGTGATGGTGTTGCCTTGAGAGTTCACACGAATTACTGACAGTTTATTGAAACTAAATCTAACTATAACTACGTTTTCAAACAATTTCTAAATCTGCTAGTTTATGGTCCTTAGCTTGACCATGCGTCCAGGGAGCATCGCTAATTTTTTGGAGACAAGGAAATTACTTCCTTATCTTTAGGAATTGCTCCACCAAAATAACACTTACACTGATGCCCGTTGACCTTAAAAGTCTCACTATTAGCATTTTCCAATTTGAGAGCTCCATGATCAAAGACTCGAATGATTGTAAATGGTCCACTCCATTTAGATTTCAACTTCCCTGAAAATGCCTCAATCTTGAATTGTATAGCAGAATAGTGTCACATACTTTGAATTCCTTTTTCTTGAGACAAGCATCTGTCATTTCTTCGCCTTTTCCTTATAGAGTTTGGCATTTTTGTAAGCATTAAAACGAAACTCTTCAAGTTTGTCTAGCTGTAAAAGTCTCTTTTCACCAACTTGTTTCCAATCAAAATTTAATGTTTTAATTGCCCAGTATGCTCAGTGTTCTAATTTGACCGGTAAGTGACATGCTTTCTTATAAATGAGCCTATACAAAGTTGTTCTGATGGGTGTTTTAAAAGCTATCCTGTAGGCCCATAAGGCATCATTTAGCTTTGCTGCTTAATCCTTTCGGGAGTTATTCACTGTCTTCTCCAGAATTTGTTTTAGTTCTCAGTTCACAACTTCCATTTAGCTGTTCGTCTGTGGATGGTAAGGTGTAGCAACTCAATGGTGCACACCATATCTTTTTAGGAGGGCATTGAAAGATCTGTTGCAAAAATATGCACCTTCATCACTTATTATTATACGTGGTACTCCAAACTGGTTAAATAGCCATTTAAAAAATTTCTGTGCTACCTTCCCATCATTGGTCAGAGATGTTATCGCTTCGGCCGAACGTGAAACATAATCAACTCCCATTAGGATATACATGTTCCCTATTAAAAATGGAAACAGTCCCATAAAGTTAATGCCCCATACATCAAAGACTTATACTTCTTGAATGCTGGATAAGGGCATTTCATCCCTCTTGGAAATGTTACCTATTCTCTGGCATCGATCACATTGTGCCACATAAGTCTGCACATCCTTAAACAACTATGGTCAATAAAATCCACTCTTGAGTACCCGGACTACCATTTTGTTAGCTCTATAATGCCCAACATACTGACCTTTATGGCATTACTTTAGGATGTCTAACGTTTCTTCATCTGGAACACAATGTCGCATTAAACCGTCTGCACATGCCCTATATAGGGTTGATTCATCCTATATATATCGGTTACAATCATGCAAGAACTTCTTCCTTTGTCGGTAAGAGAGATCTGATGGAAGTTTAGCACTAGCAATATAATTGGTAATATCTGTAAACCATGGTGTAGTTAAGCTTGCTAATAGCATCAGAGTTTCATTTGGGAAATTTTCGTTAATGTCATTACTTTGCTTGCATTCCCCTCACTCAAATCTAGATAAATAGTTTACAACCATATTTTCTGCTCCCTTTTTATCTCTCACCTCTATATCAAATTCTTGTAGAAGTAGCACCCATCCAAAGAGCCTAGGTTTAGCATCTTTCTTATTGAAAAGATATTTTAGTGCCGTATAATCAGTGAATACAATTACCTTTGAACCCAAAAGATATTGTAGAAAATTATTACATGCGTACACTACTGTGAGTAGTTCCTTCTTTGTGGTGGTATAATTCAATTGCGGTCCTGTAAGAGTCTTATAGGCACAGTAGATCACATGCAGTTTCTTATCTTTCCTTTGGCCCAAAACGTAACCTATGGCCTAATCACTTGCATCACACATAACCTCAAACGAAAGCGTCTAGTCTGGTGGCGATAAAATTGGTGCTGATATTAATGCCTTCTTTAAAGTGTTGAACGCAGACATACATTTATCGTTAAACATGAAAGGCACTTCCTCGACTAAAAGGTTTGTCAAAGGTCTTGCAATTTAGGAAAAATTCTTTAATGAATCAATGGTAAAATCCTGCATGGCTTAAAAAACCTCGTACACCTTTTATCTCTATTACCTCTATCTTTTCTCTGTCAACTTCAAATCCTTGATGCAAAATTTTGTGCCCTAGCACTATCCCTTTTTGTACTATAAAGTGACATTTCTCCCAATTCAACACCAAATGTGATTTTTCACATCTTTGAAGCTCTCTATCCAAATTGGTTAGACACATGTCAAAAGAGTCTGTAAAGACTAAAAAATCATCCATGAACACCTCTATTATGTCTTCTATCATGTCAGTGAAGATCGACATCATGCATCTCTGAAATGTGGCTGGAGCATTACAAAGTCTGAAGGGCATCTGTCTATACGTGAAGGTGTCGTAGAGGCAAGTGAATGTAGTTTTCTCCTGATTATTAGAGTAGATGAAAATCTGATTATAGCCTAAGTATCTATCTAAGAAACAATAGTATGAATGGCCAGCTACCCTTTCTTTCATCTAGTTTATAAATGGGAGAGGAAAGTGATCTTTCTTAGTCACTGAGTTAAGTTTATGATAATCTATACATACTATCCATCCTGTGACTATTCTTGTTGAAATGACTTGTCCATTATCACTCTCTATCACTGTCATTCCTCCCTTTTTAGGTACGCATTGTACCGGGCTCCATTTACAATCAAAGATGGGATAAATTATCCCTACATCTAAGAGTTTTGTGATCTCTTTCGTAACCGCCTCCTTCATGTTAGGATTTAATCTTCACTGATGCTCCCTCACCATCCTACATCCTTCCTCTAAGTTTATTCGATGTATGTAAACACTCGATCTTATTCCTTGAACGTCAGCAATTTGCCATTCGATGGCCTTCATCCACTTCTTAACCACTTCCACTACCTTGCTTTCTTATTTTTCATTTAATTGGTTAGAAATTATTATTGGTAGTGTTTGATCTCTTTCAAGGAAGGTATACCTGAGGTGTGTAGGTAAGGGCTTAAGATCTAATGACAGAGGTTTCTTTGACAATAGTGGCGTGGGTGCTTCAGTCCAAACTAATTTGTCATACTGCATGTGAACATCTACCCCCTCCTTCTTGTCATCTCCTTTAGATTTAGGATTTTGATCTTCACTCTCAATCTCTACTTCTAAAGACTGCACTTCTTCTATGCAACTCTCAACGAGTTCTCACAAATTCTGATCCATAATTTCGACTTTCATACATGCACTGCTCGCTGTTGGGTTCTTTAAGGCCTTATTCATATTGAACTTGACCTGTTCTTCACCTATACAAACTGTCAATTTTCCTTCGTGAGCATTAATTATGGCTTTCCTTATGTTTATAAAGGTTCATCCTAAGATCAGTGGGCAGTTCTTATCTTCTTCAAAGTCCAGTACCGTAAAATCTACTAGAATAATGAACTTATCCACTTGCATCAACACATCTTCCACTATTCCAAATGGCCTTTTAATGGATTGATCAGCCAGTTGACTTAACATTAATGTTGGCTTAACTTCTCCCAATCCTAACTTTCTAAATATTGACAGCGGCATAAGGTTGATGCTTGCTCCCAAATCACACAAACACTTTGTAAATTCAAATTCACCAACCACATAGGATATTGTGAAACTCCCTAGATCTTTCAATTTAAAAGGCATTTAACTGGTAACTATTGAGCTACAAGTGCTAGTTAAAGCTACCGTCTAATTCTCTTCCCCAAATGGGCTTCTTTGATAGTATGTCCTTTAGAAATTTCGCATGTTTAGGCATATGTTTTAATGCCTCAACAAAGAAAAGATTAATCTGCAATGTCCTTAACTTCTCAATGAACTTTGTAAATTGTTCATCCAACTTCTTCTTCTATAATCATTGAGGAAAAGGAACCTTGGGTTGATACGGTGGAGGTGCAACATAAAGATGGTATTCGCTCATGTCCTCTTCCTTCTCCTTTTCTTGATTTTTCTTAGTTGGTCGGGCGGCCTCCTCCACTACTTTTATGCGTGGCTCATGTTCCTTCCTACTTCGAAGTGTAACAAATTTTAATTGCTCCCTTGATTTTGTTCCTAAAATGCTAGGAGTATTTCCCAAATTTTGCATAGAAAAAGCATTGAACAATTGATTCACTTAGGCTTCTAAATTATGAATTGAGGAAGCATGGTTCTTAGTGACTTGCTTAAATTTCTCTTTCAGCTTCTTTTGTTCATTGTCTAAAATTCTATCTAACGTTGACTCCATCGAGCTTTCTTTATCTTATTGAAAGCTCGATTGCCCTTGAATTCTGAACTGTCCTCCATTTTTGTTGTTTTACTAGGAAAAGTTAAGGTGATTCTTCCACCTGGGATTGTAAGTGTTGGAGTAGGGATTGTTTCCCCCTCCTCGTCTAAATTGTGCCCCCCATATAGTTCACTTACTCCTGATTATCCTCTCTTATCAAGTAGCAGTCCACAATATCATGGTCTGTCTGACAACAAAGCTCACACTTCACTTGTACAACCTTCACTTGGGATGATGACGATGCCTTCATGTTGCTTACTTATCGTGTATTGTCGACCTTCTCTTGCATCTTTATCATCTGATTGACCGCAACGATTCCCTTTTGCTCTTGAAAAGTATTAGGTTGTTACATCTCTCGCTTATCCATAAGCAGATGTTACTGGCCATCTCCTCGATCAACTCCTCAGCTTCATCAACCATCTTCCTCATTAAAGAACCTCCTGACGTTGCATCAATCGTGCCTCTAGTAGGTAGGTTCACTCCATTGTAAAAGGTCAACAAAAGGAACTCCTTTGGTAGGTTGTGGTGTGGACACTTCCTTTGTAGATCCTTGTATCTCTCCCGCGCTTCATAACTTGACTCATCACCCTGTTGGAAATTGACTATTTCCTTTATTATCTTCGTGGCCTTTGTTAGCGGGAAGTATTTGTCTAAAAAGGCACACAAAAGCTACTCCCATATTGTGATGTTGGTGGGGCTTAGTGAATGATACCAAGCATTCGCTCCACCTCTAAATGTGAAAGGGAATAGCTTAATCCTAACAGTGTCCTCTGAAATCTAGTGATACCAAAAAGTACCACAGATCTCGAGGAATTTGACGATGTGCACGTTAGGATCCTCATTCGCTAATCCATAAAATAGGATGTTCTACTAGAGCATGTTCAGGAAGGCTAGCTTAATCTTGAATAAGGCTGCTTAAACAGGTGGCCTAGTTACTCGTTGGTTCGATGGGTTAAACCCTGGCCTTATGAAGTCTATGAGGGTCCTCTGCTGCCTTTCTTGAGTTGCTTCTTGATACATATTTTTTTTGAAATTCCTCATCCATTGTTGACGTTTTTATCTGTTCTTCTTCCTCTAGCCAAGTTTTCCTAAGGGTTCATTCTAATCATGTGATATCTAGATCTATCGTCTTAGTTGCACTACTCAAACCTCTCGTGACTCTTGTGTTCATGCAAGAGCATGATTCCTTAAATGAACCAAAGAAACTAAAACAAAAATTAAAAACTACTCTTACACCTTAAACTATAAAACTAAATTGCCTTCCATAACAACGGTGCTAAAAACTTGTTCACAAGGTTACACACGCTAAGTTTTTAATATTTAATAACCTTGGTAAATTCCATAAGCACATGGGCCGTTCGCGTAGTACCTAAGGTATTGATCCCACAAAGAGGGAAATCTCGTCCTAAAATCTAAGGTTGTACTAAACTACAATAATTCTAAATAACAACTAACTTAGAAAATAATCAATCAAACAATCATTCAACACAACCGATTCTTAATGAATATTGAAATTTCATACATCAGTAAAATTGGATAAATGAAAAATACTGTCAGGAACGGAATTTACAAAGGTAGCAACAGTGGGAAACCACTTGTTCCCTAAAGTACGTCGCATCTAGCTTCATCTCCGTGTCTCTCTTCCTTCATCTCCTTCCTCAATCTCTTGATTTCTCTCTAGGTTTCTCTCGAAGTTGGCTGATTTGATGGCTCTCTTATACGACTCTCTAGGCTCCTGCATTTGTCTCATAATGTTATATTTATACTTTGGGCGCTCTAGACCAAAGTCGGGGTCGAAACGATTCGAAAAATCTTATGAAACTGGAGTTTTTCCTTCAGCCTAACATAGGCCCCGATCGTGGCCCTACCTACCACAGTTATGGTCAGTGCCTAAACCTTTCTGTCATGATCATGGCTTGAATGGTAACTTTATGTCATGATTGTGCCTCTATGTGCATAATCGTGGCCTGGCTGCTCTAGCTCGTCCTTTTCAGTCACGATCGTAGCCTGTTGTGCCATAATAGTAGGGTATGCCTTTGGCCCGAAAACTCCTTAAATCTTCTTCGTTCTTCATCGTTTAACCTAAAACACTAACAAACCCATCAAGGTACCTAAAAAATATAACAATTAACTTCAAACACTTATACTAACCTATAAAAACACTCAAACACATAAACTAACACATAAACACACACTTAACACTCAATTTAACACTAAATACTTAACAAATTAAACCCTAAAACACAGTGCAATTGACAACTATCAATCACCTAGGTACTATTTATTTGATATAGACTTTTCCAAGTTTTTACCTCTATCTTAAGTTCAATGTTTCATTCTTAGTTTAGTTGTTTAGTTTAATTTTTAATTAGATCCACAATTTGATTCGATTGTTAGATAAAAGGGTAATTGATAGTACTCACAGTCCTTATGGGATCAACCCATACTGCATGTGTTAGCTACTGCTACACCATGCACTTGCAGTTTCTAAAATTGATAAATTTCTTGTAAGTATACAAATTTTTGTCAATCACTTTTCATAGTATTTTCTTTATTTGAGTTTGTTATTGTGTCAGTCCCAGTTTAGTTTGTTTGGCTTAAATTTTAATTAAATACATAACCTTATTCAATGGTTAGATAATAAAAAAGGTTAGTACTAAAACTTACAATCATCGTGGGATTAACCTGTACTCGTTAATGCTAACTACAATTAAACCGTGCACTTATGGTTAAAACTTATAAATCTTTATAAGCATAGAAATCATCAATCAAGTTTTTTATATCGTTGTTGGGGATAGTAATATTAAGAAAGCCTAGATTTTATTAATATAACCATTATTTTTTGTATTTATATTTATTTTCATTTATATTTATATTTATATTTATTCATTTATTTACCTTTTGATCTACTCTATTTTGATTTTATGTTTGTAGCTCATTTTTAGGATTTAAGATTTATCGTCATAGTTATAAACCATAATGGAAGGATGCGGAAAATAGTGTTCTCATATGAGTTATAATATGCCATCGCATATGGCAACATCACCAACTTGGGATGAGAGGCATGGTGTCATGTATTTAAAAGCTCAACTAATATCTATATTGTATTTTGACATTTGTGGGTGTAATCATTATAATCATGAATGCTAGGAACAAAACTATATGTGGGGCTAACCATATTGGATGCAGAACTGGCCTTAAAGTACACCATAAGAGAATATTTATAATTTAGAGTGGCGTAGCAACCCTACAGTGATGGATGGAATAATTATACTTTAGCTAAATATTTATAACAATAGTAACAAGAAGAACATCTTACAAATATAATAATGGAATACCCTACCAAAAGGGTAGCGAGCTAATGTAAATTCTAATAGAGATGTTTTTCAATTGAATATATTAACCTAACTATAGCACATTATTTGAGCTTATTAATGCCTTAAAGTGAAGAGGAGACAAAGTTTGATTTCATGAATGAAGTTTCATTCTAAGAAGACAAGGATGTAACTGTTGTTTTAGAAGAAAAAGTGATCAAATGACATAGGAAGTACAGGAAGCAGAAGAAGAAGAAATGGAAAGGTGGAAAAAATGATTAAAGAAGAAGAAGAGGAGGAAGTCTCTGTCCAATAAGAGGAAGTAGAAGAATGGAAAAAGGTGATGAAGGATGAACAAGAGGAGGAGCCAAATAAAGAAACTATTAATGAATCATTGGTAGTCACCTTAAACACGAATGGTTCCCATTTCCCACAGGACAATTTGTTTGAGTCAACTGAAGATTCTGGGAGTTTTATTATTCCTTATTTTATTAACAGTTTGTAATTTAAAGGAGAATTAATGACGTATTGAATTTATTAATTTGAAATAGTATGTCATTATTATCATACAACATATGGCTTATTCACAAGCTACGAAACTAATGCATAGAGAAATAGGTGGAAGCAAACAACTAATTATAAACCTAGGTTGATGGTAACTATGAAGGGGTATGTCGAGATAATGATGTTAAGCAAGTGCTACTTAGAAGGCACAATGACGAGACCACAATGAGAAAAAGAGGCATTAAAAAAGAGACAATAAAGAGAAGGGTCTTCTAGAGACCCAAAGGTAGCTTGCCCACTTCAGCCACCAAAGCGACTTCTGATACTACTCTTTAATATTGCAACACATGAGGAGTAGTATTAATGGCTTGAAGAGAAGAATTTCGAGACCATTTAAAGCATTGATTGGGAGGCATTGGGGAATGTCGATTTGGTCTAACAAGTTTAGGATCTTATCAAAATTGGAGCATGGTCCTAATTTTTTGAGATCATGGATCCCTCATACTAAGAGTTGATCCTTGAGGTGCTCTCCTTATTCTTTATGGAGATAGATCAATCACAATCTAGTTTTGACTATTGGGGGATATGATCCCTATGAGTTATTTGAAGTTCTTTGTCATGACAGGATTGTACGATTAAGAGTTTGTGGGAATGCTAAAAGATGTAGCCTACGGATAAACTTCTCGTATAGGATGTTTTCTTGCCAATTTCAGAGCACTATTAGTGAGGATGACTTCTACAAGCCCAACAGATCCATTGCATCTTCCCTACAGCACTAATGCTTAGATATATATAAGGAGTTCTATGTCATATGCTGAGCAGGTGAGGTGAAAACCATAGAGTCATTAGGAATCTAGACATGTTCTACCTATAGAGTATGAGTGAGCAGATGCTAATACATTTGGGGCATGTATTAGCCTAATTCATCTAACGTTAGAGTGAGGAGAAAAAGTTCAAGACGATATACGTTGGACCTTACATGATAAGGCTTACATGAAGGATGTGAGTCTTCGATAGACTACTAACGATGCAAATGTTTAGTACCATGGTAGTCCTGAATCTAAATATGACGAAACATATGTGTATGGTACGTAGACAACTGGGACCTATGGGTGACATTTATCACTTGATTATGGTTTCCAATGAACTGGGCACATTAATGGGAGATAGGGAGCCATATATAGATGAGCATCCATCATAACCACACTCATCGCCATCCCAGATATGAGGCATTGTACATGACGAGGCTAATGCAAAATTATCTTGAATGTTGGCATCACACCTAGACCAGCTAAAGATAGTTTGACTAGAGAAACAAATAGGCATATAATAGGTATTCAACATACTATTCGCGTATAATAGGTGAAGATTGTCAAGCAAATAGAGTGACTCGAAGCCTATGATAGATGGATGGCAGACTATTGATGTAGATGGTGAGCCATTTTGGAATTATTGTTTCACCTCCACCATCTGGAGGAGTACATCTTCTCCAGCTACACAATAATTTAAGGCTGTATGACCAGAGAACACTCAATTAATGGACATGGTAGAGTCACAGTATGATTGAGCGATGCTTTAAATTTGGACTTCTCTATTCTTTTTCTCATTATTTATGTATTTTTCTTATTTTTTCCTATGTCATTTTTTTTGTCTAAACATTAATGCAATGTTATTTTCATTTATGATAATTTTTATTTCCATGTTTCTTATTTATTTTCTTTTATTTTTTTATCCCTTTTTTTATATTTTGCAAGTTTGTTTGTGTCTAATATCAAATGGACCCTTCATAAAATTCAGAACTCTAAAATTCTTATTATTTAGGGTAGTATCAATTTTGACACTTTCTTACTTTTTCTGTTTTATTGCTATTTTATTTTGATGTGCTTATATTGTATACGTTAGGGATAATGTACAATTTTTAGTGCGGGGAACGGATTTCTTAAGCTTATTGTAATCTTTTTTATTAAATCTTATTAATTGATATCCTGTATTAGTTTTTTATTAAATCTTATTAATTGATGTCCTGTATTAGTTAAAATTGTCCAAAATACTTTAGATTGTCATTGATTATTAAATTGAATTAGTGTTCTAAAGGATGAAAGTTAGGATAAACTTACTTTATAAGCTATATTTTTAGTAACTATTAAGATAACCAAATTGAATAAAAGTTGCATATTATTTACACACGTAAGACCCTTTTTGTGAGCTTTTGTGCCTAAGAGCAAATACATCATTATTTAAGTTCTTTTTTTTCTTTCATATGTGTTGAAATCCATAGTTGGATAATTCTAGAACTTGCTTTTATTATTCATATTGACACCATATTTGTTAAATTAGAAATATTGAAATGATAAAGGCATTTAGATTGAACCTTTCTTTAGCCCATTTTTTTGATAATTACCTCACCATATTTTATCCCTTAGGAGTAACCAATCTTGAGACCTAGCATTTTCATTGGTTTTAACCACATATCTTTCTTGAATCCTTTTTACTATTTTAAACCTAATGGTTATTGACATTTACTTGATTGCTTGAAAATTGAAAATTGATAAGGTCCAATATTTCTTAAATTTTTGATACATAATGAATGCTTCGTTTTAAAAAAAAAATAAAATTATATGTGTTAGGAGCACAATAAGTAATAAAAAAGCTTAAAGTTATCATGCCAATAGACTTATGGTATGAAGGACCTACATTGTGAAGAATTAGATTTCTTGTAATTTTGTTTCTGTAAATTTCCTGTAATTTTATCACCCTTATGTTATCCCAATCATACCCTAACCTAAGCCTTATTGAAAACTTTTATTAAGACCTTGTGATTTGTTTTCTAGTTTACCTATAAGTAGTGGAGATATTATTGCAAACTTATGGTTAAGAATCTTTCTATGCATTGATTTGAGAGTTCTTACCCTTTTCACCCTAAACACTTTAAATGCCTTAAGTGAATCTTTGGTGAGAGTGCGAAAATTTATGCTTTTGATTGCAAGAAACTTATCGATCTGATTATTATTAATATTAATTTATGAAGGTTGATTTT
The DNA here is from genome assembly GCA_025629805.1 of Erythroxylum baracoense. Classification (NCBI taxonomy): domain Eukaryota; kingdom Viridiplantae; phylum Streptophyta; class Magnoliopsida; order Malpighiales; family Erythroxylaceae; genus Erythroxylum; species Erythroxylum baracoense. The sequence goes on along the minus strand of JAOTAY010000007.1, from coordinate 8,310,141 downwards.
ATAATGACTTAAATCTAATTGTAAGTTAATTTGATAGATATGATATGATGATTTAGAGTGTGGATGGACATGTTAAGGTTAATATGGGATGGATGATTATAAGATTGAAGATTTAGATTATGATTTGCTTAAGGGCAAGCAAAAGCTTAATGTGGGGATGTCTGATAAATGATTATTTGACTATATTCATATTTAATGTGTTTTGCTATTTATTTAATAGTTTTATAGTATTTTTGGTACTTAATTTGCTTCAAGTGTGTTCGTAAGTGATAATTACCTTCATAGAACAAAAGGAGAAGAATTTGGATGAAATCGTGGAACAAAATGAAGATTTGAAGAACCTTAGATATACATGGCCGTTTATAGTGCCCATGTAAGTCTTTGTAAACATGTGAAATTTTGAAAATATTGTTTCTAGCTATGTGAAGATACACACCTGTGTATGTTGACATACACGACCATGTATGTTACTCGTGTAAGTCAATATGTCCATGTAAAATTATGAATTCAAATGGTTTTGAAGATACACGGTCACCAACATAATCGAGTAAATGATTTTGTTATCCTAGAAACCCTAGTTTTTACTATAAAAGGACATTATTGGAGGCAGGTTAGAGGAGGTGAGTTTATAAGCATTTTTCAATTGTGAGAAACACAGAGAAGAAGAAATTATGAAAAGAGAACATGGAAAATAAGAAGATTATATCAGAAGATATGATAAAGAGCATCATTCAATCCAAATTGCAAGAAGATTCATTAAAGAAAAAATGTTGATTTATAATATAATTTCTTTATTCTATTTGTTCTTCTAAATATTTATATTAGTTTTGTTTTCTATGTGTAGGAACTAAATTGTTTAGTGCCCAGGAGTGATGAACCCTAGGTTGTGATGAGTATTGATTGATTTATTATTATTCAATTATGCGTCATATTCTTGAACTAATATATCTGGAATATTAGTCCATTATTTGATTTCATATGATTGAGATTGTGAAATTCTTTTGTATGAATAGATCAACCATAAGTGGAAGGAGTTGCATGCAAACCTAGAGATAGATTGACATAAATCCTTTAGATTAAGGTCGAACCTAATAGTAAAATTCATAAAACAATATTACAATCATAGGGTTTTAACCAAAAAAAAGATTTCAGTTAATCAAAAGAGGGTTAGTTGTTAATAATCTTGAGAAATATATTAACATAAGATAGGAATTTCCATGTTCTAATAATCAATAGTTTAACTGCTTGAAAAAGGATTAGTATTTAAGAATTTTTAAAGGGATTCATCACCTAGGTATTACTTATTTAATATTGACTTTTGATAGTATTTTCTTTTTTTGAGTTCATTATTGTGTCAATCTTAGTTTAGTTTGTTTAGATTAGTTTTTAATTAAATGCAAAACATGATTTAATGTTTGGATAATAGAAAAAAGGGTTAATACTAGTACTTACATTCCTCATAGGATCGATTTGTACTTGTAAGTGTTAGCTACAACTACATCATGCACTTACGATTAAAACTTAGTATATCTTTATAAGCATAGAAATCATCAATCAAGTTTTTGGAATAGTTTTTAGAGATAATGGACACAAGTGGGCTGTAACAAAACTTTTACATTTCTTTAGGAGTGATACATGAAAAACCTAGTTTATTTTGGCTACAGGTGGTTGTTCTATTTCGTATGCCACCAATCTAAATTTTTTGTAAAATTTTGAAACGACTGAAGTAACATTTTGCTAGCCTCTAGAAATAGCGATGTTGAAGGGATATTTGTCTATAAGGATCAAGTCTCAATTATACCATTCCCTTATTGAAAATACTTTTTCTTTATGGTGATGATATGTAATATGTTTCATTCGATGTTTGGCTCTGTCTCGATTGGCTTTGAATGTGGCTAATCTATGTTTCTTTTGCACTTCAAGATCTTGAAGGTCTAAAATCTTGTTTTTTGCTAGTTTGATATGTGGAAAAGATGGAGGAGGAAGACCATAAAGCAATTGGAATGGGGACATGCCTATTACTGAATCAAAAGTAGTATTGTACCAAAGCTCCACTGTCAATAAAACTTGTAGCCATCATTGTGGTTCATCAGAGGTAAAACACCTCATGTAAGTTTCTAGAAATCTATTTAGTAATTTAAATTAACCACCCATTTGAGGGTGTTATATAGTACTATAGGAAAGTGTGGTGCCTAATTGTCAAAAAAGTTCATCCAAAATTTGTTTAAAAATAAGGTTGGTGGTATGAGATAATAAACTTAGGACCTTTATATAGTTTACAATTTTCATAAAGGAATACTTTAGCCAAAGTAGGCGTGGTGTAGTATGTTGGAAGAGAAAAAAAATGGGCATATTTGGATAGTCTATCTATATTAAACATTTAAGATTGAGAGGAAGGAAGGTGTGTAATAAAATCCATTTTGAGGTCCTCCCAAGCTTGCTTTGGAATTGATAGTGGTTGTAATGGGCCTTATGTTTTTTCTATTGAATATTTGTTTTCCTAACAAAATGAATAGTTTCTAACAAAATTTTTAACATCCTTGTAGAGTCCTTGCCAATGAAAAAGAGTAGACAACCAAGTAACAAAGGTTTTAATACCTAAATGGACAACAAGTGGAGTTGTATGGAATTCATGAAGTAGTGTTGGTCTTAATCTATTGTTAGTCAATATATGAAATTTACCATAAAAATATAAAATATCGTCATTATGCTAAAAAAATTGTTGCATTTAAGAATTTGACTAGGAGTTGGATTCCCAAAGGGTGTTGTAGATAAAAGTCTTATAAACCTCTGACAAGGAAGAGTGTAAAGTAGGTATGGCTAAAAAAGAGGGAACATAATTTTCTTTGATTCATAATAAAGCATCAGGTATAGTTTTTTTTTACTTAGTTTGTATTTTATAATGTAATCAAAGCCAAGTAATTTTGATACCCATTTATGTTGTTCCAAGGTTGTGATATGTTGAGTTAGCATATTCTTGATGCTTAGTTAATTTGTAAAGATAATAAAATTATGACATACTAAATAGTGATGCCATTTTTTTACCGCTTCAGTGACTGTATAAGTCTCTCAGATGTAAGCAAAAGAATTGCACATACGAGATCCCAATTTCTTACTAAAAAATGCTATTAGATAGTAATTTTGAGATAGGACTGCACCCACTACATATACCCAGATGTGTCAATTTTTATAAAGAATGGGATGGAAAAATCAGGTTGTTCGAGTGCTAGAGTAGTTTTTAGAGCTTCTTAATTTTGTAAATGTTGAAGATGTTGTAGAATTCCATGAGAATTAATCAATTTAAAGAAGATCAATGAGTGGACTGGTGATAGTGGCGTATTTCCACACAAAATGATGGTAGTACCCTATTAGTCTTAGAAAGCCTCGGAGTTTAGTAAGATTGTGAGGTTATGGCCAGCTTATAACAACTTTAATCTTAGAATTGTCCATTTAAACCCTAATTGATATCACATGACCCAAGAAGCAAAATATTGATTATCTAATAACAATTGGAAAACTATATGTAGATGCCTTGTATGTTAATTCCAATAAGAGGTATAAACCAAAATATCATCAAAAAAGAGAAAAGAATGAACTTAAACAAAATTTTTTGAAATAAATCGTTCATTATACTCTAAAATGTAGTTAGACCGTTAAGCAACCTGAGTGCATAAATAAAAATTCAAAGTCGCCATCAATAGTGTGAAATGGTGTTCGAGGAACATCTTCTACAACAACTTTAATTTGATGATATCTTGCACCTAAATCAATTCAAAAGAAATATTTTGCACCATATAAATCATCAATTAACTCTTCGACAATAGGTATTGGAAATCTATTAAGAATTGTAATAGCATTTAATTCTTTGAAATCCACACAAAAGTGCCAGGTCTCATATCTTGGATCCCTATCTAAAACCATTTTATTTATTTTTTGCATCTTTAATGTAAGTGACCCATTAAGTTCCTGAATATGTTGACCACTTAAATTAACACTTAATTCAAGCAAGTCATGAGCAGTATCTAGCAATACATCATGACCATCAATTGACCAAAAAGTTAGTTGTTTGACTAATAACCCTTCCACAGATAATGTTCCTGTGCAATTCATCCTTTTACCATCTATACCCCACTTAGTTCAAAGTATGATTAAAGTGTCAATTCTCACTAGACTAACTACATCACATCTAGCCCAAGTGATGTTAGTTCTTGTCCTCTAGGCTCATTACTCAATTAGATATTTCACTGAAGAATATATTCATGACATTTCCATTGAAGAATATATTCATGACAAGAGGTCGTGGGTATCATCTCCTTCTATAAAGAGTGGTGAATCCTTTATTGGCTACTCAATTACCTTCGAATACCTCAAGTTGTACCCAATTACCACCCTATGAGCAACCTCTAAGAGGAAACAAGGAATGGAGTCAAAGTATAGGATTAATATCCAAGATATCCTTAAGCACCTCAAGGCTAAGGATATTTTCACCATTACTATGATGAGACTATCATTGACATTAGAATAGATTATCTATATGAATGTCTCATAGCAAGTAATCCATTGTACTTAATACTTTTAGCAAGCATCCATATGTTAACTCTAAACAACTCATATTTACAGCTTATGAGATCCACTGTTTGATCTAATCAAGGAGTATAACTTGTGCTAGTCTGTCTGGATTAATAACATCTCATTAATGCTATGAGTAGGGATAATTTAGATACTAAAATAATTACACATGATAGGAAACTCATTATCATGATCTTATAATGATTTCCTTCATGCTATGTAATGTATTAAGGACTTCATTAATTCGATTTAAGATCACTTTCAATTCGTAAAGAACATGAACATCAACTTAACAAAAAAGCCTTTTTATTAATAAAAAAGATTTGTACAATAAGTGTTAAAGGTGATTGCCTTTAGAGCACTTCTCTAACAACCTCCCACTTGTAATAAAGCCAATCGCCTTTATATTTGATACCATAAGTGAGTACATGAGATTGATATCTCTTTTGAGGAATTGGCTTAGTCAACGGATCAATAATATTCTGATCAATGGGCACTCTCTCTATCATGACATCATTTCTACCAATGATTTCTCTAATCAAGTGGTATCGCCTGAGTACATGTTTGGATTTTTAATAAGACCTTGGTTCCTTTGCTTATGTTTTGGCACCATTATTGTCGCAATACAACTGTACTGGGTTAACAATGCTATGAACTACTCCAAGTTCCATAATGAACTTCTTGATCTAAACTGCTTCCTCTACTGCTTATGAAGCGGTAATGTATTTTGCTTAAGTTGCTAAATCTGTAGTTGTCTCTTATTTGGAACTCTTCCAACTGAATATCCTGAATAGGATTTGGGGTCATCCCTTTCAGATTAGAAGCTACCATCTGTATACCTACTCACAATAAGATCTCCTTCTCCATATACTAAGGATACATCCTTAGTTCTCTACAAGTACTTAAAGATATTCTGGACAGCCACCCAATAACCCTCTCTGAGATCTAACTGGTATCTACTCATAAAATTAAAAGCATATAATACATCAGGTCTTATACATATCATAGCATACATGAATGATCCTATAGCCCAAGCATAAGGGATCAAATTCATGTGAGTCCTCTCATTTTGTGTCTTTAAACATATAGATTTCGAGACTATAATCCTATGCATCATAGGAAGATAACCTCTCTTGTACTGCTCTACACTAAACCTCTTTAGCATCTTGTCTTTATATGTAGACTAAGAAAGACTAAGAAACTTATTAGATCTATCTCTATAGATTCTTATACCTAAAATATAAGTTACTTCTCCAAGATCTTTCATAGAGAAATTCTTGGACAACCAAATATTAACTGATTGTAAAGCTGAGACATCGTTTCCTATTACTAGTATGTCATCTACATATAAAACACGGAATACGATTGCTCTCCCACTAACCTTCTTATATACACAAGATTCATATGAATTTTGTGAGAATCCAAACTCTTTGATTGTCTTATCAAATTAGATATCTAACTCTTGGATGCTTGCTTTAATCCATAAATGGGTTTTTAAAGATTGCATACCTTTTTGTCATCATTGGATATGAAACCATCAGGTTGTGCCATGTTCACATCTTCGGTTGGGTTTCCATTAAGGAAAGTTATTTTCACATCCATTTTCCATATCTTATAATCATAATGAGTAGCAATGGCCAAGAGTATCCTAATAGATTTAAGCATGGCTACCGGGCTAAATGTTTCATTATAGTTAACTCTTTGTCTTTAACGATAACCTTTAGCTATAAGCCTAGCTTTATAAGTAACTACATTACCCTCCATGTCAGTTTTCTTCCTGAAAACCCTTTTGCACCCTATGGATTTTATTCCTTTAACTGGGTCAACCAAAGTCCATACTTGGTTTTCATACATGGAATCCACTTTGGATTTCAAGGCTTGAAGTCATTTTTTAGATTTTAAACTCTTCAGAACTTCTTCATAGGTATTGGACTCATCATCTTCTACGAGCAACAAGTCATTATGTTCATTTATGAGAATTCCATATCTCTATGGAACATGAGGTATTCTACTTGACCTATGAACTTCATATGTATTAGAAGATTGAACTATTGTTTCATCATTATGAACATCAATCTTGAGTTAAGGCAGTTAATCTACATCTGTTTGAGCATATTGAACTTCCATAAGTTCAATTTTGTTCCCACTGTCTTCTTTTAAAAGAAATTGTTTCTCTAAAAAGAAAACATGCGTTGAAACAAACACCTTTTGTTCTAAAATGTTGTAGAACTGATATCCTATCGTTTCCTTATAATATCCTACAACTAGACACTTATTAGATTTACCTTCTAGCTTATCTGACTGAATCTGCTTCACATAAGTTAGATAACCCTAAACAATGTGAGAAATATATGGTTTCTTGTTAGTCCACATCTTATATGGACTAACATCAACTGACTCTGAACAAACTCCATTTAACACATAAACAGTAGTCTCGAGTGCATATCCCCAAAAGGATTTTGGCAAATCTGCTAAGCCCATCATTTACCTAACCATATCCAATAAGGTTCAGTTTCTCCTTTCTACCACACCATTATGTTGTGGTGTGTAAGGTGGAGTCCATTGAAATAATATCCCATTATCTCTAAGATAACTTAGAAACTCTTAGCTTAAGTATTCACCACCTCGTTCTGATCGAAATGTTTTAATACTTCTGCCCAGTTGTTTCTCTACTTCATTTATGACTTCTTTAAACTTTTCAAAGGCCTCAGATTTGTGTCTTATTAGATACAAATACCTATATTGTGAATAATCATCGATAAGGGTAATGAATAAATGAAATCACCTTTGGCACGTATGGACATCAAGCCACATACATCTGAATGTATTAAGTCCAATAGCCCAGTAGTTTGTTCACCCTTTCCCTTAAAGGGTAACTTTGTCATCTTGCTTAATAAGCAAGATTCACATGTTTCATATGATTCATAATCAAATGACCCTAAACTACCACACTTGTGTAGTTTAGTCATATGTTTCTCACTTATATGGCCAAAGTGACAATGCCATAAGTAAGATGACTTCACATTATCTCGTTTTTGTCTTTTATTGTCATTGATATTTAAAACTGGATTAAACATATCTAATATGTATATTCCATTGCATAATGTACCATTAACATAAAGCATTCCATTCAAACTAATATAATAACCATTTTTACTAAAATTTAAATGGAAACCAGCTTTATTAAGACTAGAAACTGAAATAATAGTCTTAGTTAATATAGGTACATAAAAACAATCATCCAATTCTATTACAAGTCCACTAGGAAGTGTCAATACATAAGTTCCTATGGCTAGTGCAACAACTCTTGCTCCATTGCTCATTAGCAGGTCTGACTCTCCCTTATTGAATTGTCTACTATTCCTGATGTAACATTCCGTCCCCATATTAAGGGTTAGGACCCAAAATTTTAGTACTTATGAGCTCAAAGAGAGATTAAGGAAATGCATTTTCTTGCTCAAGCATAATGTTAGTATATATGCACATAAATATTAAATGTTTGCACATAAAAAAAAAGTGGTACATGCATTCATTGACAACTTTCGGGTATAATTGATGTTAAATGTGATTTTATTGAAAATGAGAAGTACAGCAAGTAGAAAGAGTGATCTTGGTATGAGTTGTGATAAGGAAAGATTTAGAAACAAAATTGGTAGCGATCTAGAAAATGTTCACTGAGTGTGCTTCGGTCTATTAGCCATAATTTTTTTCTAGTTATCCAAATAAGATGACTATTTTCTTGGATTACACTAGAAACATATGGCTACATTTCTTATGAAGAAATTGAATTTCAATTCTATCTCTAAGACTCTCAAAATTTCATGAACTTGAGAACTGGGTGCAGTACATTGGTGGATGAATGTAAAATTTGTCTTTGGACTATAAGGGGAAATTTTGGGATTGATCTAGAGAGATATTGGCAAATTTTCCTTTCTGAAAATTATATATCATTCTTTTATCTTTCTAACGGTATATAACATGAAATTTTTGGACATCTGACCTGAAAGTTATGCTAATTGTAAAGCACCTTATGTGTTACTATTCATAAACTCCTTCTGGGTTACTGTTCATCATGTACCTTCTGTCCCATTTTTTACCCTTCAGAAGATAAACTTTGTCTTTGAAGTCTTCATAGACGTTGTAGATATTGAAGTTCTCTTTCTAACCATTTATAGAACACCTAAATCCGATATCCATAGGAAACGTTATGCTAATTGTAAAACACCTTATGTGTTACTACTCATAAACTCCTTCTGGCTTACTGTTCATCATGTACCTTCTGTCTTATTTTTGACCTTCCAGAAGAAACAATTTGTCATTTATGTCTGCATCGAAGTTGTAACTATTGCAATCCTCTTTCGAACCATATATAGAACATCTAAATCTCATATCTGTAAGAAAAGTTATTCTAATTGTAAAACGCCTTCTGTGTTACTATTCATAAATTCCTTCTAGGCTACTGTTCATCATGTACATTCTGTCCTATTTTTGGACCTTCAAAAGATAAATTTGTCTTTTATGTCCTCATATAAATTGTATCTCTTGAAGTCCTCTTTCAAACCATATAAATAACTCCTAAATCCAATATCCGTAGGAAAAGTTATGCTAATTGCAAAATACCTTCTGTGTTACTATTCATAAACTCCTTCTGGGTTACTATTCATCATGTACATTCAGTCCTATTTTTAACCCTTTCTAAGATAAAATTTTTCGTTTAGATCTTCATATAAGTTGTAGCTCTTGAAGGCCTTTTTTGAACCATATAAAGAACACCTAAATCCGATACCTATAGATAAAGTTAGTCTAATAGCCACGAAGTAAGTTCAATATGATAGAGGATAAAAACAGATTGGATTCTTTTGGCCATAACTTCTTCTCTAGACACTCAAATGACTTGATTCTTGAACCATTGGACTCGTAAGACAATAG
>JAOTAY010000007.1:8262887-8290521 GCA_025629805.1 Erythroxylum baracoense | reverse complement strand
AAATATAATTATGCATTAATTTAAATATTATAATTAATTAATTAATTATAATATAATTAATTAAATTATTATTATTAATTAATAAGTTTAAGAGATGTGTTTTGTTTTAGGATTTAAGGAGAGGGTATTTTTGACATTTCACCAATGTGTTTGGTTTCTGTCTCCGTCTCCTCATTTCCGTGCCACAGTCATGGAAGTCACAAGAATTTAATGTCTCCGTCTCCGGAGTCGGGACAAAATTGGGTGGAGACAGCAAGCAAACAGGTTGGGAGACATAATTTTTGTGTCTCTGTCATCCGTCTCCACCCTTAGAGACGCTAACCAAACACTACGTGAGTTTTGACACGAGTGCAGTAAATTTACGCCTTTTGACTTTGGCATAAATGGCTTCTTGATGCTAACTAGCGTAACATTTATGCAATGCTGACGTCAAGATACGTCATGTTTGTTATCTTGTAGCTTTCCACAAACACAATGTTACGAATCCGTCAATTGTAATTAAATTACCTTTTTTATTTTTGTCATGCCAATTCACTCATTAATAATACGTTGAAGAATTTGCAACTTTAGAGGAATCCAGACAGTTGTTCTTTTATGATCATGATGACATGTTTAAATTATATAATAGTGTTTTTATAAAAATATAAAAGAGAGGTTGTAGATTATAGTCTTCCTTAAATCTCTCCGAAATAAAAAATCTCAAGAAAAAGATTTTTTAAAAATTTAAAAGAAGTTATTTTCTAAAAATATAAATTCTAAGTAGTTGCTTGCCAATATTTTTTTATCAGATACGAAATAGATATTATGGGAATTAATTAAATGGCAAATTATTTTAAAAAATATTTAATTTTTTCAACTAAAAACTACAACAATCCTAAAATGTTGTATTTTTTCACATAAGATATCTAATATTTGTTGAAAGAGAAAAAAAGGATGCAGATTATGCCAGTTTAGTTCTTTTGCAAAATCCGTTAAAATAAAATCCAATATTTGCCATGTAAAAAGAACTAAATAAATTTATTAAAATAAAATCAAATTTGATCTTAAACTAAACTTGTAGACCGTGTTGTCATCTATACTTACTGATATCAAGTGGGTCTACATTTAAAAGCAAGCTTAATAAATCCTATATGATAAAAACACGAGTTTGAAGACGATGCCTGGCTACGCTTTTCACGAGGCCCACCTTTACAACTTTGACTTGTTTGTGCTTTAATTGTTTCGTACATTTGCATGCAAACTTTGACAATTCAAAACCTTTTACTACGTGGAGCCCAATCTTTGGAAAGTTTTGAATAATGTTACAGAAATCTTAACTCACTACCTTGTCATGCTTTTCATTGTTCCTTGATACATAAGAGAGAAAACACAACAACCTTGGTGTCGTGGGGCCCATTGTTGGAAAGTCTTTGTACTAATTCTCCAAAACTAACACTTATAACGTGGGGCATCATGAAAGTTTTAGTTTCACACTTGTAAAGAATAAATTGTATATAATTTGATTCGAAATTAGTCTATCTTTAGATTGTATTGACATTTTGGACTCATAAATATTGCAGTTTTGACATATTAGCCCACTTTTATTAAATTGCAAGATTTAAATCATTGTTTGATTTTAAATTCATATATATATATATGCAAATATATGATATTGATGCATGATTAATAAATTTTAAAGGATTATGTGAAATCTTCATTATTCATATTTTGCATAAAATGAGGTGTCATGTGATCAATATAATTTTAATTAGTTGAAGATTAGCCACAACATCTTTGACTATATATATATATATATTACATCTAGTAAAATGACACAAATTGTAAATAATCATATTCAAATATAATAAAATTTACCCCACAGAAAGATTTGTTATATTTGCATGGTTAATTAGGATGAAATAGTAAATTATCTTTTTCTTAATTTACCTACAGGTATTAAGAAAAAGAATATAATTTGATAGTTTCATCATAAATGTTATATATGAATCTTTTTATTAAAGCTTAGCTCACATGTAATTTTAATTATTATATGATTCACATTTGAAATATAATTGCATGTTTTAACATTGGTAAAACATGATACATGTTTTTTTAGTTCAACAAATTTAGTGGCATAAGCTTGTTTATTTGAATTTTGTGCAATTATTCAATATGTAAATTTTTCCGATATTCAATGTAATATTCCCAAATTGAACGGTGATAACTATAAAATATGAAAAAAAAGGATTCTCCTCCAATTAGCGTGGATTAAAATTGATTATGTCACCTGAAAAGATGAACCACTACACCTACTAAAAGTAGCACTCAGCTTAAAATTGCTCTTTATGAATGTTGGAAACGATTTAATCGCCTCAACATGATGTACATAAAGACCAAAATTCATGTTATCATTCATGGTTCTATTGGAGAGTGTGATCATGTTAGGGATCTACTGAAGGCTATTGATGAACATTTTGAGTCTTCAAATAAGGCCCTAGCTAGTACCTTAATGATCAAGTTATCATTAATGAAGCTCACAAGTGTTAGAGGTGTGCGTGAGCATATCATGCAAATGAGGGACATTGTGGCTGAACTAAGGTCTATTCAGGCAACAAGATGCATTCACACATGGAAGCTGTTGGGACATGCAAATTAGTTTTAATTTCTAGTTTAGTTTTGATTTTGGAAGGAACATTTTATATTCCAAGGTTCTCTAAAAATTCAATTTCAGTTTCAAGACTTGTACCTTTGGGATATTCTTTTAACTTTTCAAATACATCATTTGGTTTATATTATGGATCTAATCTTGTTGGAAATAGTACAATGATTGATGGTATTTTTCGAATTAATTTGCAAGAAATTTTTTTTCACAATACAGTGTGTGTACATAATAATCATGATATTGAAAGATGTGTTATGAATGAAAAATCCCCTATATTGTGGTATCAAAGATTGAGACATATTTGTGTCATTTTCCAAAGATTGGGCTCCACGTAGTAAAGGTCTTATAAAAAATCCTCTATGTTGTGGCACTAAAGATTGAGACATATTTGTATCATTTTCCAAAGATTGGGCTCTACGTAATAAAGGTTTTCGGCACACATTAAGATTCCTTTAACATTATTCAAAACTTTCCAAACGTCTTGGGCTCCACATCCTTTACTACGTGGAGCCCAATCTTTGGCAAGTTTTGAATAATGTTACAGAAATCTTAACTCATACATTTTGACCTTGTCATGCTTTTCATTGTTCCTTGATATATATGAGAGGAAACACATCAATCTTGGTATCGCGGGGCCTATTGTTAGAAAGTCTTTATATTAATTCTCTAGAACTTGCTTTAATAATGTAAGCTTTATAGGTAAAGCATAAGCATCATTTCTAAAACTAAACGCTTATAACGTGGGGCATCATGAAAGTTCTAGTTTCATACTTGTAAAGAATAAATTGTATATAATTTGGTTCGAAAGTGGTCTATCTTTATATTGTATTGACATTTTGAACCCCATAAATATTTCAGCGTTGATAGATTAGCCCGATTTTGTTAAATTGCATGATTTAAATCATTGTTTGATTTTAAATTTTTTATATATATATATATATATAATGAAAATATATGATATTGATACATGATTAATAAATTTTAAAGGATTATGTGGAACCTTCATTATTCATATTTTGCATAAAATGAGGTGTCATGTAATAAATGTAATTTTAATTAATGATTTTAAAAGGTTATGTGGAACCTTCATTATTCATATTTTGCATAAAATGAGGTGTCGTGTGATCAATGTAATTTTAATTATATATATGCCAACAATTAGAAAAACAGATAGATAGAAGACTTAAAATATATGAAAAATCAACATTTTATACAAGTTCAATATTGGACAAAGCAATATAACTATCTTAGAAGAATAATAACGAATCTTACAACCCTACAACCAATACAAGAAGAATTAGATTTAGAAAAACAACTTCATCATTATATATATATATATAATGCTATGAATTACATCTAGTAAAATAACACAAATTGTAATTAATTATGTTCAAATATAATAAATTTTACCCCATAGGAAGATTTATTATATTTGCGTGGTTAATTAGGATGGAATAGTAAATTATCTTTTTCTTAATTTACCCACAGGTATTAAGAAAAAAATATAATTTGATAGTTTCATCATAAAGGTTATATATGAATCTTTTAATTAAAGCCTAGCCCACAGACAATTTTAATTGTTATATGGTTCATATTTGAAATATGATTGCATGTTTTAACATTGGTAAAACATGATACATGTTTCTTTGCTTCAATAAACTTAGTGACATAAGCATGTTTATATGAATTTTGTGCAGTTATTTAACCTGTAAATTTTGTTGATATTCAATGTGATATTCTCGAATTGAATGGTGATAACTATAAAATATGGAAAGAGAGAATTTTCCTCCAAGTAGGGTGGATAGACATTGATTATGTCATCCGAAAAGATGAACCACTGCACCGACTGAAACTAGCACTCCGGCTAAAATTGCTCTTTATGAACGTTGGAAATGATCTAACCGCCTCAGCATGATGTACATAAAGACCAAAATTCATGTTATCATTTGTGGTTCTATTGGAGAGTGTGATCATGTTAGGGATTTACTAAAGGCTATTGATGAACAGTTTGAGTTTTCAAATAAGGCCTTAGCCAGTACCTTAATGACCAATTTATCATCAATGAAGCTTACACATATTAGAGGTGTGCGTAAGCATATCATACGAATGAGGGACATTGTAGCTCAGCTAAGGTCTCTTGACGTTGAGATGTTCGAGTCTTTCCTTATGCATTACATACTTAATTCCCTTCCACCTTAATATGGACCTTTAAAATCTCTTACAACACATATAAAGATAAATGGTCTATCAATGAACTGCTGACCATGTGTGTTCAAGAGGAAGGGAGGTTGGTAACGAAATTGGTGAAACTGCACATATGGCCACAGAAGGAAGGAATAGAGGACAAGCCAGACAAAAAGGAAAAGGTAAAATACCAGTCTATACTGAGATAAAAAAGGATTTTAATCCCAAGTGTCGCTTCTAAAAAAAGAAATGGCACATAAAGAAGGATTGTGCTAAATTTAAGGTATGGATTATAAAGAAAGGTATTTCAATCTCACTTGTTTGTTATGAATCTAATATGTTTGATGTTTTTCATAACAGTTGGTGGATTAATTCTGGTTCTACAATCCATATTTCCAATACCTTGCAGGTTTTCTAAATCACAAAAAGCTAGTGGGAAGTGAACAATGCATCTATTCAGGCAACAAGATGCATTCACATATGGAAGCTGTTGGGACATGCAAATTAGTTTTAAATTCTAGTTTCGTTTTAAATTTGAAAAGAACATTTTATATTCCAAGTTTCTCTAGAAATTTGATTTCGGTTTCAAGAATTATACCTTTGGGATATTCCTTTAACTTTTCAAATACATCATTTGGTTTATATCATGGATCTAATCTTGTTGGGAATGGTACAATGATTGATGATCTTTTTCGAATTACTTGGCAAGAAAATGTTTTTCACAATACAATGCATGACCATAATAATGCTAGTATTAAAAGATGTGTTATGAATGAACAATCTTCTTTGTTGTGACATCGAAGATTGGGATATATTTCTCTTGATAGAATTAAAAAATTAGTGAATGATGAAGTACTTAATACTTTGGATTTTACTGACTTTGATTTTTGTGTGGACCGCATAAAGGAAAAGCAGACCAACATGACAAGAAACGTGCCAAGAGTAGTTCAAACATATTAGAGATCATACATACAGACATTTGTAGTCCAAAAATAGACTTGTATGGTCAGAAATATTTCATCCCATTTTTAGATGATTACTCGCGATATATGAACCTCTACTTGCTTCATAACAAGTACGAAACATTAAATGCCCTTAAGGTATTTAAAACGGAAGTAGAGAGACAATGCAGTAAACAAATAAAATTGTAAGATCAGATAGAGGTGGAGAATTTTATGGTAGATACACTGAGGATGGACAAGCACCTGGTCTATTTGTGAAGTTTCTTCAGGAGCATGAGATAATAGCTCAATACTCCATGCTTGGGTCTTTGGACCAAAGTGGTGTAGCCGAAAGAAGAAACTGAACATTATTAGATATGGTGCGGAGTATGCTTAACAGCTCTAAACTTCCTAAATCCTTACGGACTGAAGCTCTTAAAATGACAATGTATATATTAACTCGAGTTCTAACTAAGGCTATTTCAAAAGCACCATTTGAGTTATGGAAAGGTTGGAAATCAAGTTTGCAACATATACACGTTTGGGGATGCCTGTCTGAAGTAGGACTATAAATGGCTATTTTATAATCCACAAGAAAAGAAACTTGATCTAAGGACTATAAATGGCTATTTTATTGGATATGCTGAAAGGTCCAAAGGGCACATATTTTATTGTCCATCTCATAGTATTAGGTTTATGGAATCAAGAAATGCAAAGTTTCTTAAGAATGACTTGATCAGTGGGAGTGATTAATCTCGGGACTTAGTTCTTGACAATGATCATTGTGAAATATAAACTCCTACTTCAAGTAATAGATTGATAGTCATTCATAGCATCCTTTAAAGTCAAATAGGTGTTGAACAACCAATCATTGAAGCTCCACAAACTGCTAATGACAATCTAGTAGATCCGATTGTTCAGCAATCATCAGAGGTTATTGAGCAACTAGTTGTAAAAGCTCCTCTACTGGAGGGTGCTAATACAACATTAAAAAGATCAACTGGAGAGAAGAAATCATTAATACTTAGTGATTATATTGTTTATTTACAAGCTGCTAACTATAATATTAGAGCCAAAAATGAACATGAAACGTTTTCACAAGCAATGAGTTGCAATGAATCTCAATTGTGTTACAATGCCATGGTAGATAAGATGAATTCTATGGCATCTAACAAAGTCTAAGATCTTGTCAAGTTGCCTAATGGTGCAAAGGTCATTGGATGTAAATGGGTCTTTACGACAAAAAGGGGCTCATTAGGTAACATTGAAAGATATAAAGCTATACTTGTTGCTAAAGGATTTACTTAATAAGAAGGAATCGATTACATAGAGACCTTTTCTCCTGTATCTAAGAAGAATTCCTTACAAGTGATTATGATATTAGTTTCCCATTTTGATTTGGAATTACATCAAATGGATGTGAAAACAACATTTCTAAATGGAGACTCAGTGGAAGAGGTTTATATGAAACAACCAGAAGGATTCTCCTCTAGTGATGGTGAGCATTTGGTGTGTAAACTCAAGAAATCCATATATGGATTGAAACAAGCCTCCCGTTAATGATATTTGAAATTCCATGATATCATCTCTTCATATAGTTTTGTAGAGAATATCATAGATCAATGCATATATCAGAAAGTTCGTGGGAGTAAAATTTGTTTCCTTGCTCTATACGTGGATGATATTTTACTTGCCACCAATAACAAGGGTTATATGAGATGAAACAATTTCTTTCTAAGAATTTTGATATGAAGGATATGAGTGAGGCATCTTATGTCATTGACATTAAGTTCCATAGGGACAAATCTCAATACATTTTAGGTCAATCCCAAGAACCCTATATCAATAAGGTCCTAGAAAGATTTCGGATGAAAGATTGTTCATCAAATATAGCATCTATTGTGAAGGGCGATAAGTTCAATTTGAACCAGTGCCCAAAAAATGAGCTTGAAAGGGAACAAATGAAAAATATTTCATATGCTTTTGCAGTAGGGAGCCTAATGTATGCTTAAGTTTGTACAAGACCTGACATTGCATTTATTGTTAGAATGTTAGAAAGATATCAGAGTAACTCAGGTATAGACCATTAGAGAGCTGCCAAAAAGGTGATGAGGTACCTTCAAGAGACCAAAGATTACATGCTTATGTATAGACGAACTGATAATCTTAAAGTAGTTGGCTACTCTAATTTGTATTTTACAGGTTGTGTTGATTCACAAAAGTTAACATCTGAATATGTGTTTATGTTTGCCAATGGAGCCGTATCCTGGAGGAGTTCAAAGCAGACTTTGACTGCTACTTCTACCATGGAGGTTGAGTTCATTTCTTGTTTTGAGGCTACCTGATTAAAGAGTTTCATATCTAGGCTTAGAATTGTGGATTCCATTTCTAAGTCATTAATGATGTATTGTGGCAATTCAACTGTAGTTTTCTTGGCCAAAAATAACACAAATGGTAGTTGAAGTAAACATATCGACATTAGATATTTGGCCATTAGGGAACGTGTCAAAGAGAACAAAATGGTCATTCAACACATTAGCACTGAATTAATGATTGCTGATCCTTTAACAAAAGGTATGCCATCAAAAAGTTTTAAAGATCATGTTGCTAGAATGTGACTCGGTTCGATTATGTGATTTATTGTATGTACTTTCACAAAACTCTTATTAATTTTATTATTTTTTCATTTTGGTGTGCACTTTTTTTTTTAGAATCATGACTATTATGGACCTCAAATAAACATAAAGGTTTATTCCTTCAGTTAAAATGGAATAAGAAATAGGATGCATCGTGATACATGGAAGATAATACTCATATTTAAAGAACTTATAGCCATGATTCGTGCATTTGGTTTCTTTAATTGAGTAGAGGTTTCGTGACTTTTAGATTACATCTACGACCCAAGTGAGAGACTGTTATTCGTTGGTTACTCAACAGTTTCCTTATGATGGGTCGTCTCTATTCATTTTGAAACCTCATGACCTTCCACTGCAAACCGTCATCTCCTTCTGTTGTTTGGATGGAAGACTAAGCAATGATGAAATATTATTTTAAACAATTCTTTCTCTCGAAAAAATTGAAATAATAAATTGTTAAAAAAGGTAGAAAATATTTACAACAACTTTACACTCTTTTCATATAAAATATATAAGTAACAAAAGTCATATATATTTTATTTTTACTTATATTTCTTCTTATTCTATTCCCTAATACATCATATCATAAATCGTAATCATAATTTCATATAACATCTGTGAAAGGGTATTAGGTCCTTAAGCTTGGCATTTTTCTGTATACACCATCTGATTGTATTTGTTAAAAAGCTTAGAAGAGCCCACACCCATTTGAATCTCTCAACATCAATAGTAGAAGGTATGAGATCGAAATTCCGCATTTTCATTTTTTATCGTAATAGATATGTATTTCGTCTCTTTTCATGTCTAACAAAATAGCCTTAGGATTATTCAACTTTTCTTTCAATCATCAAACAAATAACTTCAATTTCGGTAAAAGAAGTTCTCTACTCTAATGCAGATAAACACTATTTGTCTGTCATTCAAAAATTAAAGAATTTCAATATCATAGTTAAATAGAAATTAAATAAATTATTTAAGATTTCCCTTTTTTTGGGATATATTATTTTATATTAGACTCGACCTAATGTGACATTAATTCTAAAAGATCTATATATTATCTACTTTATACAAATATATTAATTACAGAAAATAAAATTCTAAAATATAATAGCTTCTCCTAAACATTGTTGATAAATACTAAAATTACTTTGATTAGGGAGATGATATCAAAAAGTATAATAAATTATATATTTCTATGAATTGAAAGCTAATTCATAGTCACAGTCTTAATTACTTCTAGTCACTATTTAACCCTTCAAATTTAGTTTAAAATATTAATTCGGGTCAAATTAATTTAAAGAAACAACCTTTCTACTAGATAGGATAAGGTTGTGTACTATTAAACTTTTCCAAATCCCACATTATAGGGAGACTCTCATTGCATGTTGTTGTCAAGTTAATTTGAAATCAATTATCAAATTGATTTAAAATTAACTTTCAATTTTTAATCTAGTGCACTTAATTTGTTCCTAATATTAAATGGAATAATTAAGATCAAATCTTCCAACCATCAAAATCCTAAAATCATACACTAATTAAATATATATATTAATTATGTCTACGTAAAGCTACTTAAATTCCCCACACACTAAATTCTCATAAATGCAAGTCCAAGTGTTATTCTTATGAACAAAATATGCAAGTCCACCTTTTTATTCTTATGAAAAATATTTTAATTTGACTATGAAATTCTAAAATAATTCTTTCTAACCAACAATTTTACTTTAAAGATCAAAATTAATCATAAAAATGCATATTATTTCCACAATTTAGTATATAAATAAGTTAAATAAAAAATAATTAAACATTCATTGCAAGTAAACGGATTCAAAAAGGTTGCAGCGCAACATTTAATATAAAACATTAACATAATTTAAACTACAATATTTAATCTCAAATATAAAAGTTCATAATGGAAATATAAATTTGTGCCATCTGGGATTAATTACGAGAAATTGATTAGAAAAGGAAAAACAATTAAGTTCTATTGAGGTGCCTTCTCACTTGGTTGACTCATATTTATTTGAGTATAAGCATAAATATGTGGATTTCATTATTTAATTTCCTTCATCAATGATTTCTTTAAGTACTTCGGGCTTTATTTTGTAGAAAATATCGTAAATCCCAGACAAGCTTAAATTTAAATAAGGAGAAAAAAAAGTAAAACATGGTGCCCAAGTACAAATAATAGGGGAGATTATTTCAATTTTACAAATATTTATACAGTGCAGTAATAAGTAAGAGTTAATAAATCCTTTATAACTTTAATAATTAAATTCAAAACGTTAGTTATGTTACTAATATGTTAATGTAACTAGTGAAAGCTTTGTTAGTTACATGTCATAACATGTAATTATTCGCCAGAAAAAAGAAAGCATGCCCAATAATAATACTCTCTTATCCATTACTCAAGCCCATCTTCCAAACCCATTACCCAAATACACATTATTGGACGCACTTGCCCTATTCGTCTAGAAAGCACGTCTAGAAGTTCAACGCAATATAATATTATCCTATTTAAAAAAAGAGTTTATAATAAAATAAAATTAAATAAGATAGAAGATGAAAACTTCATACTTCATATTTTATTATAAACAATAAAAATAAGTTAGTTTTAATTTGATAAGCTTAGAATATAATATAAAATAATAAATATATATCAGTTAATATGTTTTTAATAATTTTTATAATATTAATTGTACCCTCTTTTTTGAAAAGCAATTGTACCCTCAATCATATATTTTATATCTATTAAAATATATTTTATTTTACTAATAGTTAAATACTAATTTATTATTATTATACATACATTATATTTCATTTCATCTATCTTTTTAATAATATTTTATGAATATTTTTATCTCTTTCAAATAATAATTTTTTAATATTATATTTATTTATATTTTATTTTACGATACATTCTATTAAATTTTATTAAAAATTTTACATACATCTAAATATAACCTTAATCAAGATCAGCAAAGAATATTAAACATATCCACAAATACAGAATCCTCCGTTGATAATATCATCGACGCAAAAAGCTTAAGACAGCCTGATCAAAACACGTGATGAAGCTATTGAAGACCTTATCCTCGAGCCTTACCGCACCAACGGATTCTCTCTATAAAGAAAAGAAAATTACAAGCGATGTTGAGATAGCGCGAACGAACCAAGATTTGAGCATTATAAAGCAGGACTGGGCGTCGTGACTGAACCCCATTCGGCAAGCTCAACAGAACAAGCGTAAGGCTTTTGGCGAGTGTTTACTGGTAAGCCGAAGGCTTTGAAAAACGGTGGTTTTGGAGAGTGAAGGAGCGAGAGATGAAAAGAAAACTCAAAGCTCAGGTGACCAAGGCATGGCGTCTATAAGTCGCGCCATGAGCTTGGCCTTTTTGGTCTTGACGGGGGATTTAGTAACATTGGTCTTTGGCTTTTCTTCATTAACATCATTGAGTTTCTTATTTACGTGAGTGCATTACGTCCTTGAGCTCCTATGAATTCATAATCATAATCATACTATAAGAAGAAGCATAAAAGAACAGTTTAAGAGCTTCATAGCATCAGAACACGAAGCGAGAATCACGTGCGTAAACGAGGAGGCCAAATGGCTTTGAATGGGTTTGGATGATGGGTCCGGGTAATGGCTAACTGGGTATTGTCATTTTCTTTCCGTCGAGAAAATTTGAATTAAATTAAGCCATAAGAAATAATTAACATAGATCCAGTACATTAACCTGCAAAATACAAGAGGAATATGTCTATCAGATCTTTACAACTTAGACTTGATAATTAACATAGATCCAGTACATTAACTTGCAAAATACAAGAGGTATGTCTATTAGATCTTTACAACTTACATGTGTCTGGGTAATGGCTAACTGGGTATTGTTACTTTTTTTCAGTTGAAAAAAGTTGAATTAAATTAAGCCATAAAAAATAATCAAGTAACATAGATCCAGTACATCAACTTGCAAAATACAAGAGGAATATGTCTATAAATAGAGCAAAAAGTCTGGTCTTTGAGATTATAATCTCTAAGTGGTGCAGAGAAAATGTAAATCAAGATTCTTATGCATGTGCATGCTAATGTGAGATCAAATCAATTGCAACAGATGAGTATTGAAAAGCTAGCTGGTGTGACATTTGTCATGAAAAGTTCTGTTATTCCTATCATCCCATGTAGCAGTGACTAAGAGGATAGTGAAATACAAAAACTCCAACTGATAGTTTTATTCTGAAATTTTAGATTGGCACACCAATCTCTAAATTGGCTTAAGTAATGTAGACAATCACTAATCAAACACTTAAGCATCAAAGCTTTCAATGTATTATTGATAAATCTGCATTTGAAGAATAGATAATCCATAGTCTCTTCAGTCGTTCTGCATAATGAACACCAATTTGTAAGATAATTAACATAGCAAGCCAAAGGGTTGTGGAAGCTCTGAGTTGAAGATGCTTAGACCAAACTATGTTTGTCCATGGAAGAATTGGAAAGTCGCTGGTAAGCACTTTTCCGAACGATAGATTATAGAAGACACCATTCATAGTGTGTTTCCAAATAATAATATCATTATTAGAGTTAACACACATCTGAAAAATTTTAGTCTTTAAAGGAATTGGAATTTGAGCGACACTAATTATATCCTTGCTAATAAGAGCCTGAGCCATTGTAAGATGTTGTTGGATAAGAGATTTTAAAGGAATAACATCATTAGTTTCCTCCAAAGGACCAATTGATAGCAAGTTATTAACCCAGTAAGTAGTAGTTTCCCTATTGTCAACGAGGTGGATGAAATGAGGCCTCATTTTACCCCTCAGCTTAAGGATATCTTTCAATGTGGTGAAGGATAGATTATCTGAGTTAATTCTCTATATGCTTTTGTTTTTAATGAAATAGATGTGAATCCATCTGTTTAATGAAATAGATGTGAATCCATCTACACCACAAAGCCTGTCCATCAGTAAGGAGTCTCCGTAGCCTTTTGGAAAGCAAGACAACATTTAAGGATTTGAGGAAAATGATATTACGTCCCCCTTTTACATTTAGGGATGCAAACATCCCCCTATTTCATCTTTACCTTACAAGGATTACCTTTGCAACCAGTCCACAAAAGC
Source organism: Erythroxylum baracoense (assembly GCA_025629805.1). Classification (NCBI taxonomy): domain Eukaryota; kingdom Viridiplantae; phylum Streptophyta; class Magnoliopsida; order Malpighiales; family Erythroxylaceae; genus Erythroxylum; species Erythroxylum baracoense. Next base: position 8,276,998 of record JAOTAY010000007.1, on the reverse strand, counting down.
CTGTTAAGAATTCTTTCAATTGCTTTGATGACTTCCATTGGAAAAGCAATGTGAGCAACATAGTAGACACTAATGGAGTTCAGTATAGATGTGATAAGTTGGGCCCTTCTAGTTGTAGGGAGATTCTTAGAGCTCCATAAATTAATTCTCTGAATAATCTTATTAATCAAACAAGCATAATCTGATGGTTTAAATCTTAAATATGAGATTGGAAAGCCAGGATACCTCATTGGAAGCTTCTGAATATCAAAACCTACGATAGGGAGTGAAGTGGAACCCAAGTTGGAAGCTTTGTGAGATAGATATATGCCACTTTTGGAATAGTTCACTTAAAGGCCAGACATCCTACTAAACATTTTAAGAGCTTTCATTAGAGCTAAAATTGAAGTAGGATCAACTTTGGATAGCAAAATAAGGTCTTCAGCAAAGCATAGATGAGATAATCGAACGCTTTTACATTTAGAATGAAATTTGAAGCCCTTGGTAATCTTCACCACTTTATGAAGCAGTCTATTGAGACTTCCATAACTAAACCAAAGAGGTAATGTGATCCTAAACCAAAGAGGTAAGGTGATATTGGATCACCTTGTTTGATCCCCTTAGTACTTTTGAATGTATTTGTAGGTTGCCCATTGACAAGGATGCTATAACAAGGAGTAGAGGTACATTATCTGATCTACTGGATAAAGATCCCTAAAAGTTCCATAGCAGTGAGAAAATTAATGATGAAATCCCAATCCATACAATCATAGGCTTTCTTCAAGTAAATTTGTATTCAACAGTTGGCCCTACCATTCTTCTTTACATAAGTTCTGACCAACTCTTGAAGAATTAAGATGTTATCCCCAATAACCCTCCCAAGTATGTAAGCTCTTTTTGATTCTTCAATGTGGCTGGGAAGCACTTTTCTTAATCTTTGAGCTAGAATTTTAGAGATTAACTTGTATATGGAGTTACAGTAAGATATAGGGCGAAAGTCTAAAAACTGATCGAGCTGTCCACTCTTAGAACACAAGAGTAATAAAAGTTTTGTTGATTTTGTTAATAAAGAGCCCTTAGTGAAAAATTCTATAACAATGTCTATCACCAAATTCCTTATAAGTGGCCAAGATTTGATGAAAAAATCCACATTGAAGCCATCAGGGTTAGGTTCTTTAAAGGGGTGTAACGATTTCAAAGTTACCTCAATCTCCTGTATGGTAACTAGTTGAGAAAAAAAATTCAGCCTCTCGAGAAGATAAACCCCTTTGCATGACTTTCTTGAGTAGAGTGCTGGAAGAGAGAGCTCCAGCAGGCTGGTTCAGTAGCTTTGAAAAATAATTGAAAACTCCTTCAACTAATTGATCTTTTGAATTCAACCAAGAGTCATTCATCTTTAGTGAAACAATTCTATTCGATGCTCTTCTAGCAATAACAACTCTATAGAATACAAGTGAGTTTCTATCTCCATTTTTCGACCATACAAGTCTAGATCTCTGACTCATTAAAGAGTAATCAAACCAGAGAGCTCTTGAAAAATTATGGAGAGCACCCTTCTCTAACTCTTGCAGCTGAATGGATCTAGGGTCATTGCACATTTATTGTTGAATAACTTCCAGTTGATTCTTTGTAGTATTCAATAAGTGGTATGTATTATCAATGTTGTTTTTGAACAAGATCTTCATTTTCCTTTCGATGATACTTAGGAGAAAACGAACTGTTTAGTGCCTACCATGTTTGCCGTCAATGCTTTCCATATAGCTTCAAAATCTAAGACTTTAAGTAAGAAATCATTGAATCTGAATGGATTCTTGGTGTTATCTGTGCTAATCCATGTTAAAATTGGTGTATGATAAGATAAATTGTTGCACGGATAATTAGAGAAACAATTGGGGAACTTTAGCATCCACTGTATGTTAGCCATACTTCGATCCGACTTTTTCCTGATGTAATTTATTCCATACTGTCTATTATTCTACGTAAAAAAGTTTCCTCTAGCTGAAATATCAAATAATTGAGTAGTTTCACTACAATCTCTAAGATCAGAGTAAGGTAAGCCCACAGATCTATGCACTTCGGCCTCTTCACATTTTGGAATAGCATTGAAATCCCAGTGACAATCCACGGACAATTAATAGAAACTGATATATCCTTGATTCGATTCTAGAGAAAAGTTCTTTGATAACAATATTATGAGCATAGATAAATGTAATATAGAAAGGTTGAGAATAAAACCTGGTTGAAATCTCCAAGTAGATCATTTGGTCAGTTATAAATCAGGACAAATAGAGACATCAATAGAGTTGTAAAGTATCGCAATTCTGCCATTGGAATGTGAAATATGATTTGATAATTGCTTTCATTGAGGGGGGAAATATTTCAGCATTGAGGGGGGAAATATTTCAGCAAATTGTCATCACTTTCCTTTATTCTAGTTTCTAGAATCCCAGCAACCTGGACTTTGTTCTGCAATATCATATTTTTTATAAGAAGCTTTTTAGTGGGAGCATTTGCTCCTCTCACATTCCATATTAGGATGTTCATTTTATAGGCTCCATATAGGTGGAGTCTTCTTCTTCCTACTGGTTTTTTGCCTAGTGACACTCTCAAATTCCTGCTTTTCATTTCCAGGTTGGTTAGATTTTGCACTTGGAGTTTCAGGCATCTTTAGTGCAGATTCTCCATCTGATTTCTCAGGTATTTCGATTCCAGTTGCTGATTGTTCAGAAACCACCTTGTTATAGGTTCAAGTTGTTAATGTAACGTCTCTTTTTCCATCTCCAGGAACACTTACAGTTGTAATATCTTGATTGGGCAGGTTGAATACTTGAATAATCACATTACACTCTTCATTAGAAAGGTTGTCTTGTGCTAAATTTTTATCCTTCTCCTGTTCTTGATCAATTCCCAAAAGTTCCTTTTTAACTTTCAGAGAAAAATACACTGCGTGTTTGCTTCCAAATTTTCTTTCACGGCAGGCTGAAATTTCCAAGCATAAGAGACCCTCAGCTGATCCTCAACAGGTTCTAACTCCTCATTTAGCCTAACAAAAAGAATTGATTTAGGTAATCCAGCCATTGAATTAACCAAAATGGAAATTCTAGCAAAATTGACCCTCTTTATCTCAGCTGTAGCTTGGTCCATCGAGATTGGCTTTTCAATAAAGTTGGTAAGGTGGCTCAGACCACTTATTGTCCAATACAACGGAACTTCATGAGTACAAATCCAGATAGGGATATTTTTTTTCTTGATCTCTTTTAGTTTAAGTCCGGGTCTACATAGCTGATGAAGCAAAGTGTTGTTATAGACATGCCGAGGTTTAGCTTGAATGATTTTCTTTGCATCTTCAGAACTTGCAAACTTAAATGAGGAATAAATCCTCATTGTTCACAAATACTTCCATCAGACCATGTTGCTTCCAGTTGTGAAGGGCCCATTGTTTCATCACTGAAAAGCCCACTCTTTTATTAAGGAAAAAGTCTAGAATTGTGGAATTCCGTCTGCTTGCTCCAGCTTTCAAAATGTCAAGTGGTGGAGAAACAATTCAATGTTCTACAACTTCACTAGGTGGAAAGTATTTCAGCTTCAATTTTGGGGTAGGATCTCCAGTTACTTGCACTCAGGATTTGCGAATGGAGTGTTATAAGATAGAATTATGAGATGAACGATAATTGTTATTCAATGTAAGAGTAGGAGTAGTTCCTGCAGGTTGAGATGTGGAGTTCAAAGGTGGAAATTCTTTATCGATTGGATAAAAAGAGAGAACCAGGAGGAAATAATTGAGTTGAAGAAACCACCCTTAAGGAAGAAAACTCCTGAGAAATCAAGTACAGTAGACGCAACAGCTATGCAGAGAAGGGGGTATGAATTGAAAATATGCGTGCAGCATAAGGAGACTGCGAAAGAAAATTACAAAATAGGACGCCAAATGAGACAGAAGAATACAGAACGAGAACGCAACTTGACGAGTGAGGAGAGGAAGGAGTTAATCGGTGAGGCAAAGCTAAGGCAGGAGCATGAATACTAGCGTGAACAGAAGAATGAACAGTGATGTCGAATGAACTATATCTAGAGAAGAACCAGTGTCCAAAGATAGATAGCCATATATCATGAACTAAAATGTTTTGGGTTGTCTTCTTCTTTAGACTTTCTCTCTCTCATTTACTTGATGTACGCTCTTACTTCTCCCCATATAACAAGAGCCACCACTAATCTTCCTAATGACTTGTGCACTCCTTAAATTACCTTAGCTTCTTCTTCCTCAAGCATCACATAGCCTGCTCCTTTACACATCCTTAAACCTACTCAAACTAAAAAGTGTGAACTTTTTAACCAAGCTCCAACTGTGAGGACCACATGGTTTCAAGCGGTGGTTGACATAACTTCTTTTGGCAGGACGGCTGTAACATTATGGCCCCTCTAATGGCAGAACTTAACCTCAAAGTGATCATCCACACTAATTTTTTTTTATGTAGAAACCATTGGCAAGACACTAGAACAAACTTCAAGATAAGGATACTATAATCAACTTATGAGAATTGAGGAACCTCAATTGATTGTCAATAATATTGAGATGCTGAATTGACATTAAACTTGGGATAAATATTCTATTAACCCTATTGATAATCAAACATTCGATAGCGAACCTTTGACTCCATAAGTTACAAAGTAGATAATAAAGCTATAGAGGAGAAATTACCTTAAACATCTAAACAAGATAAAAGAGAAAATTATTATTTAGATTTTGATCAAGGACTAATCAGTCACTTAAAAGAAGCACTTCATGAACAAGAATGGTTGAAGTTGAAAGTTTAGAATGACAACCTACAGATTTGTGGCAAGAAGATAAAATAATGATTTAAAAATATTTCAAATTACCAAATAAAACATTACACTCTAAATTAGATTAGAGAAATAATCATTATAAGTGACTCACACATTGAAATCAGTATTGATATAACTAACAAATGGAACATCCCAAAGCAGTTTGACAACTGTTCAGGAAACTCATAAGGAATATTCTTGCTCTTGGAATAGTGATTCCAATGGCAAATGGATTCAGCTCCATTAGCATTCATCCTTATGCTATACAAACCTGATGTTGTAGTAAAGATGCTTTTGATTTAGCTTTGTGTCCAGTTCTGTTCGTACACTCTTATTGGCTGCAGGTGGATGGATCCTTGTATCCAAGGAACAATCTTTTTAAGTGTAACAGACTCAGCAGAGCTAAATATTGAAATCAGATTATCTGTTCTTAGTATCCTGTTTCATCTTTCTTACATAAAAATCTATCAATTCAATAAATGGAGCCTATAAAAATTAAACGATTGAGATCAGACTGGAACAAAGGACACACCAAATATAGAGCCCACGAAAATTAAACGATTGAGATCAGACCGAAACAACGGACACACCAAATTTTGGAACGAAGAATCTTGCGTCCTAGATGTTTTCCTAATTGTTAGTCTCTTGACACCATACTCTCTGTTACGGGCCATTTACCATATTCCTTTTCAATTTTCATAAATTAAGTAACGATTCTTCTGATTTTTACCAGGTCATATTCATTCGGTGAGGGGTTAAAATCTAACGACACATCGCAACACACTTTCACTAGAAAAAACAATAACCGGGATACTGTTTTGAGACAGTGTTAGTGTTCAGCCAATTCAACCATATGTGACCTTCGTTCATCTATACATTCGTCTTTAACATACGCAACAATTTATTAAAAACACGTACAAATCGATGACATAAGGAAACGGGATTAGTTACACAGATGAACCATTTATTTGAAAACTTGCATGGCTGCCTCTTACATCTTGAACGACTGATTCATAAACTTAAGCGAGAAACAGGAAAAGTAGAACTCCCGCAGGGAAGGCAAGGAGAAAATTTACATCGACCTCATCTTTCTACACTAGCTTATTTCTCTTTTATGAATAACAAAGAAGGCAAACAAACGGGGAGAAATTGAATTAGCAGTTTCTCTTACACAGCAACTGGTGTGGCTTCATCAAGGGCAAGCACACCTGGAAGCTCTTTGCCTTCCAACAATTCCAAGCTGGCACCACCACCAGTGGAAATGTGACTCATTTTCTCAGCAACTCCTACTTTTTCCACAGCAGCAACAGAATCACCACCTCCAATAATGGTTGTAACTCCCTTGGCGCTAAGATCTGCTAGCTTCTTTGCAATAGCCTGCAACCAGGGTCTCAATTCTAGTTCACCATACATCGAAAGAAAATGAAAATAAAACAAGGATTTAATTTCTTTTAAATTGTTAAGAACTGGATTGCATCCTAATTGATTTTAGGTACTCAGAAGTTGAGCATACAACAGTAATGTCTGTTGAAACTGGTTCAACAAAATTAAAAATCATGCAGGGTCCAGAAAGATATGATGGGATCTAGAAATATGACAACAGTAAAGCCAAATGAATTATTCAAATATTTTTTTCGCAATGGTTCTCAATACCTCTGTTCCAACAGCAAATTTGTCAAACTCGAATACTCCCATCGGTCCATTCCAGATAACAGTTTGGGTAGTTTCTAGAGCTTCATTAAATGTCTTAATAGAGTCTGGTCCTATGTCCAGGCCCATCCAGCCATCTGGAATCGCTGATGATGGCACAACCTGCAATGATGTAAAAAATTATATAACTCCTCACACTAAATCATAGGCACAGTACAAATTTTGGTTATAAATATTGAATTAAGCAAACAACAGACCTTGCTGTTTGCGTCAGGAGCAAATTTATCTGCAATCACCACATCAGTGGGTAACAAGAGAGAAACTCCCTTTGCTTTGGCCTTCTCTAGAAGTGATGTTGCCAAATTTAGTTTATCCTCTTCAACTAGGGAGGAACCAACCGATAGTCCTTGTGCCTTGTAAAATGTGAAAATCATTCCACCACCCAAAAGGAGAATATCACACTTCTCTAAAAGTGACTCAATAACTCCAATCTTGGATGAGACCTTTGAACCACCCACGATGGCAGCAAATGGCCTCTTTGGGCTTGAAACTGCCCCAACAAGGTAGTCCAGCTCCTAAAACAGCATAGAAGAAATTATATCAGTGCGCTGCGACAACCAGATATAATTGCTTAGCTGACAGTTTACATGCACCAAGTCAGCAGACAGTTTACATGCAAAAATTCAACGGGAAAAATTGTTCTTTGAATTTTTAAGGTAAGCTTCTCAAAAGTAAGAAGAACAATTCAATTATTTGGTATTTGCCAACTGAAAACTTATATTATAAGGGTCTTTAAGAGCACATTTACTCTTGAAAATAGAAATTATGAATCTTGATGCTGCTCAGTTAAGTTAACCAGTTGTCATAGTCAAATATATAAGATTACAGTAATTCGAGTATGCTCATTATCAAGTTATTGCTTGGTTATATATGTCAATCATGCTGATAACACTTAAACTAGGAAAAAAAAAAGTGACCTTCTGCAACAAGAAACCTGCAACAGATGGCTTCAGGAACTTAGTGACTCCCTCAGTTGAAGCGTGTGCTCTATGAGCAGTTCCAAAAGCATCATTTACATAGAGGTCTGCTATTGAAGCAAGGTTCTTTGCAAACTCTGGGTCATTTTTTTCTTCCTCCTTGTAGAATCTGACGTTCTCAAGGAGAAGGACACCCCCTTCGGGAAGTGAAGCTATCAACTTTTCTACCTCGGGGCCAATGCAATCATCAGCCTTCACAACCTGTTCTAGAAACCTTTTTTAAGTCCCATTATCCATCATAGAAAGCACAAGCCCTCTATTTTGGTTTCTAGTTCAACTTAGATTTGTCACAAAGAACATACCTGAATACCAAGAAGCTCAGATATACGGGGTACAAGAGGTGCCAAGCTGAACTTAGGAGTAACGCCTTTGGGTCGTCCCTAACAATTAAATGAACAAGAATGTAGGACCGTAAGTAACAAGCCGCAAAAGCATTAAGCAGCCATGGTACAACCAAATGTCTCTATCAATTACGAACATATAAACCATAAATAAACAAAATGCTATAAATTAATGCACTACAACCACTACTGACGACGAACAATGCAACTAAAGCAGCTTATGTATCAACCTACTCCCTAAATCCTGCCAAAAGCCAAAAGGTATACTTTCACCAGAAAAATGGTATTAGAGACAAGGAAACAGAAACCCAGAGAGGAAAACCCCAAAACTAGGTTAAAAAAATAATCAAAGGCTTAAATTTGGGAAAATTCATAGGAAGAAACCTCGATAAATAGAAAAATGCACTTACCAAATGACTAGAGAGAATGACTTTAGCACCATTTTGTATCAAATGCTTGATGGTGGGAATAGCAGCTCGAATTCTGGTATCATCAGTGATATTCTGACTATCATCCAACGGAACATTCAAATCGGCTCTCACAAAAACCTTCTTTCCCTTCAAATCAGCAGCAGTCAACTCTCCAACACTCCTTTTTGCCATTGAAACCACAGCCCTCGAACACTTTCCGGATCGGATGACAGGGGCTACATGAAGATTAAAGAGAGGATTGGTAGCAGCAAAGCCAAGACGGCGACGGCTGGAGGAGAGAGGGAGAAGAGAAGCACGAGCACGCCTAGTGGTGGCTGAGGAAGAAGCAGTGGTGCTTTTAAGGATTGAAAGGGTGGTCGGAGCTGAAGCAGAGGCCATGGCGCTGTGAGAGAATTTGTTGGAGATTCTGCTGCTGCTATACAAAGACGAATGGACTAAAAAGAGTGTGAAGAATAGCGAAGTTGTTTTATATTATTAAACTGGTTTGGCAAGGAGAGAGAAATGTGGACCAGAAGAGAAGAACGAAGAAAACACTATTGGCAGCCAGTGTGTGGATTTGGGATTTTCACTTATCGCTGAGGAGAGGTTGTCGATGTTCCATTCCCTGCGTTTTAGATATCAGTATATCACAGCTATTATTGCACTGACAACAACACTGCTAAATACTTATGCTAAAATAAATCCACTTTATAAAACAACTATTATTAAGTCTACGCTAGACTAGACTGGCCCCGTCTTGTATTTAAAAGGTAGAATCGTCCATTCTAGGCGTCTTTATATTCCGGCCCGATAGAGTGGAGAAGGGTAAATCACGGTTTAATCTCACTCAGTTCTTTAGAGAGGGGGTCCCGTGTCCGGTGCGCACAAGAAGCCACCACATTACATGAAACTTTCACACTATTGCTGCCAAGACTCGAACCTAAAATCTTGCACTCAATAACCTTTCTGAAGACTAGTTGAGCTACCCGTGCAGGCTAGACTGACCCAACTTAAGTTGACGGGCCTTAGGTTCTCATTGTTCAATGCAGAGTTCATAGATGCCCAGCTTGACTCCAACCATTGCCATTCTTAGGGATGATTTCTTTTAATACAAAAATAATTTCATTTCAAAGAACGTTTTTATTATTTTAATTTAATGCAAGCATAATAAGTATAAGAGAATAAATTATAATCAATAAAAATAACAAGAGCCATAAATATGTATTAAACTTGTGGTTCATATTATTCAGTCAATCATTTTATTATTTATGGATATTTTTGTCTTTTTTATTTCTCTTATATAAAACACATTTTATTTTTCGATTTTGCTTTGTAGCCAAATACTTAGAAATAAAGAACTTCCCCGTACGGTAACAGAGAAGTTTCTTCAAGTTGGATGCTACGTATGAGACGTTTTTGTTTATGATATAAGAACCACTTTTTCCTTATATTGAGTGCAAGAGCTTCTTACATTTTTCATTGAAACGTTGATCAAGGTTATGGCACCATCAAGCGTGTAATCTATTACAGTTGGTTTGAGTAATGAAGGATCCAAAGGAAGCTATAGGAAAAGCAATGATGATCCTATATAACTTTAGCGTTATAATCATAATTCTTGTCACATAATTGGTTCACATTACCAAACTTAGTATAGAGCAATTAGGATAACAATGGGAGCAAAGTATTAGCTAAGTTTTCTTGATGGTACAATAAAGGTTCTAGAAGAGGATTTACAATGTGGTTACATTTTTGATTCAAAATTCTATATCTGAAGATTTAGTTGAGACTTTTATGTATACCTAAAATTCTACGAAACTTTAGAATATATTACATCATAGATTTGGAGAGAGCAGTGAGGCTCTCATCTATGAGTTACAATCGCATATGTCATCTATATCATAGGGTAATGGTTTTATTACACTAAGTTGAAGAAACTTTAGGATGAATTGCTTGCTTTAGATCTAATTCTTCAATGTAATTGTGATTATAACAAGCAAGTAGAAAATAGTAAACATGGCACAGGTAATGTAGTTTTTGATGGGGCTCTATGAAGGTTGTGAGCAAGCTAGAAGTCAATTACTATTAGAAGAACCATTAACTTCGATAAGTAGAGCATATTCAATGGTACTAAGGATTGAATCATAATGAGAGGCTAGTCAAAATTTTATTAAAGTTGGTAATGGAATAACATCAGTCTTGAAGGCATATAGTCAAAGGGTAAGAAGGATTCTAAGAAAAATAAAAAACAGAAGAGATAAGGGTCTATATTATCATTATTATTAAGCTAGGCATATGAAGGAAAATTGCTTTAAATTGAGAGGTATCATGAATGGTGGAAACAAACTTGACACAGATATAAGGGCTGCCAGTAAAGGTGATTTAAACAAAAGAAAAAAAATGCAAACACCTTTTAATATATGTGAAAACATAGGGGATAAAAGGTTTTGTAAATTTTAAAAAAAGATGGTGGATATTATGAGAATGTTGAAGAAAGGAGTGATACATGCACAACATCAGAACAATAGAGAGATTAGCATCTATTTTGCTAATAAATTGAATACTTCTAGTGTTTTTTGTTCTAGCAAAGTAAGGATAGGTTCGTGGGTTATAGACACAAGGGTCATAGATCGCATATGTCTAGATTTAACCACTTCTTACAAATTAAATTTATTTCGTAAGCCCTTGACTGTTTTCCTTCCTAATGCTATCTTTAATAAAGTCATACAAGCTTAAAAAATAGACCTTGCATAAAAAATTCTACTAAAAGAAGTTTTATTTGTTCAATCTTTAGAGTTTAACTTACTTTCATTTGTTAAGTCAATAAAAAACCAAAATCTACAACTGATCTTTCTCTTCTAATCATTGTTTATTTCAGGACCTTGAGAATAGAAGAGTCTTGGTTGTTGGGAAAGATGAGGAGCGATTAAACAGGTTGAATGTAACAAGCTTTTTTTTCAATGTTTTATATCTAATGTTTTTAACAATTTTTCATAGCAATATTTTTCATTCTAGTATATACCTACCCACAAAGAAAGTTGAGGAGAATAAAATGAATGGTTTATAGTCTAAAATAGATCAAATTTATGTCATTTTAAATACAAATTCTAGTTCATGACATTTTAGGTTAGGACATATGTCTTTTGATAAACTGCATCATGTTGAGGCAAGTTTTAATCTATTTAAAACCCTCAAAATACCGCAAGCGCATAGGTCATGGGTGTAATATGTAAGGTGTCGATTCCTTGAGGAGTTGTTGAACTAATCTAATTCTAATTATCTAAGGTCTAAAGAATTATCAAAAAGAAAATAAAAACTGCACAGAAAAGTAAACACGTGAAGATGATTGATTGGAATAAAAATGTAAAATTAATACACAAAGAGAATCAAAGTGAGCACCACCAAATTAACAATGGAAATTGCACAAGGAAGATTAGCCAAATATGAGAAGGGGGATTTATCCTATCATCAAATGCTAACATGACTACTTTTGAGTTAATACGGTATCAATCCTAGACTTTCAAAGGGTGGATTACTCTCTCTCAAGTTATAATTATTAAACCCTAAATCATAACCCTAATTGAATTATGGAATTTGTAATCTCTCAATTAATAAAAGACCTACAATTACAATTAGATCTTAAGCCTTCTAATAGAAAATCGGATCCTCACACTAGATCTCTGTTGGTATAAATTCCTGATTTAATTATTTGCGTGATCTATTAAATTGTTTAACTTCATTACCTAATCTAATCATTTTGCTTTGTTTCACTCTCTCGATTTGTTACCGAAGCCTACAAATACAACAAATAATCAGAATACCCAATGTATTAACATCAAAATAAATCACATTAACATTTATTCAAGAACAAATCCCTAAAGAAGAATAGAACATCATTATCAAAACCAAATCCATCACTAACAAATCCATCTTATACATTCAAAAGAAAGAACAATAAATATGAAATGAAGTCACTTAGAAGGGTCGGAATTGATCGGGAAGATGGCAGCATAGCAATCTCCTTCTTCTCCTTTTCCTTTCTCCTCTTCTCTTCTCTCTTCTTCTTCCTCTTTCCTTGGATCTTTCTCAAATTGGTAGATGTTGGAGCTCTTTTCTAGGTCATTTCTCTTTTTTTATATAGTATTTTCCATTTAGGGTAAACCCTAGGGTTTTCTCGTGCCCAAAATGTTTGAAAATCCCTCGAAAACTTAAGTCTAGAAGGCTGTCTACATCTTCTGTCAGCACAAGCCACAATCGTGGCACCAAATTTTGCTTTTTTCATAATCGTAGCAAATAAGGCCACGATCGTGGCACCTCCACCAGGCTTTTGTCACAATCGTGACCCTGGGTTTTGCTCTGGGCTTCCTTCGAAGCTTCTCTGTTCTTCTATAGTTGACCTAAAACACTAATAAACATATTAAGGCACCTCAAATATACAAAATTTAAGTTTAATGGCATAATCTAACCCATAAAACACTTAAAACACTAATTTCTAACTAAATAACACAATCTTAACCTAAACATGAACTAATTATTCAATTTAACAATTAAACACATACTAAACTACCTACTAAAACTTTATGCAATCTACCACTATTAACTTCCCTAAAATTAAATTTTTGTTTGTCCTTAAGCAAAGACAAAATAAGCAAAACACAATTAACAACAAAACACACACATATGCAATAATGGGTCAATGGCATTAAACTTCACAAAACAAATTTAACTACAAATATGATCCCTTAAGTTGTTCTAATTTATTAACTTGTGAAACTTGTGTCTATGTATTTTAGACCAAATATACATAATAATCACGACCTTAATGTCAAACTCGTTCACTCCTATCACTTACACACTCACATTGATAATTATTCAGCCAATTAAAATTATAACTATCTGATAGTTGTGTATTAGTTTATGTTTTTCCAAGTAATTGACATGTGTTTCTTGCATAATTGTTGATTATTGTTTTAGTTTAGGATTCATTTTGTATGATTTCATTTAGTTTGATTTTCATTGTTTTTTTTATGTTTGATGTTAATTTAGGGTAAGAATTGACTATTTTTATGTAGGAAGGAAGATTAAGTAACTTAGAGATTGAGCTAGAGATCAAAGAGGAGAAGAGAAGAGGAGACTCTCTATTGCAAATTCCCATGATGGTGGAAATCATGCTAATTCTCACGATCGTGGGAAATATAATCTGAGAGATTATGCGGGACTCACTTAAACTTAGAGTTTTTGGAAAAAGAGAATTAAGGCCCCATGGATAAAAGAGAACAAAACCCCTCTATAGAAAAGAGCCTCTTTGAGTGAATAACACAAGTTTTGAGTCTTGAGGAAGGATTGAAGTCAAGGATTATCATTAAGATTGGGAAAATAGAGCATCAACATCAAAAATTCCAGATTTTGGCAAAGAAGAGAAGGAGTTCCTTTATTCAATTTTCTGTCAATTTCATCTCTTCTAATCTTTTTAGAATGGAATATTTGAGTATTAATGATGTTATGGAGACCATGATTGGCTGATTTAATTTAAGGGATTGCTTTTGATCTATTTTGTTAAAACTCCTATTTTATTAAATTGAATGAAAGTATCTTTGATGATTGTTGAATTTATTTCTATCTTGCAATAAATCAAGAGAGTGAGTAAGATTATTTATGTAGGGTTGTACAACGAGAGTTGGGAACCTGTAGACTTGCAATCATCACGTTAATTGATTAGTTAGAAGAGAGATCTTGGCTAATTCAATTAATCAACTATAGGATAACCTAATAACTAGGGGAAATTGGTGAACTGATTGGGTAGGTTGAGAGATCGTTCAATTGACTTCATTTAATTTGATTAGGGACAATTAATTACACCTTGAGAGAGGGTA
>JAOTAY010000007.1:8216144-8262787 GCA_025629805.1 Erythroxylum baracoense | reverse complement strand
TCCGGAAACAGTTCCGAAAAATTCCCAGAAAATTTCCATAATTCTCTAAAAATTAGAGAATCGCTATGGACCTCTCCAATTCAAATTATCACTTACAATTCTTATTTTTCGAAAATCACTTCCTTCACACATATACCGGGATAATTGTCATGAACGTATGTACAATAACTTCTGATATGCACAAAATTCACTATTCACAACTGCATGAGCATGAGATGTGGTAATTTACCACATCTGGACCTGTTTCTCAGGTCCGACCCGTTCTCTGGAAACGGGATGTTACAATTAACGATCTCCATTACCTTTATAATGGGTAAAATGCTCAAATATGATGTCCAATTAAAAGACTAAAAAAGAAAAACTTCTTGGTAGGTAACCCACCATTCTAGGTTTTTTAGTTTTAATTTGATTAGATTAACTTAGATTTCTTTATTTCATTTTATTGATTATACTTTTCTTTTGACTTCAAGTGTTTGTCAAACTCATGTATTAAAGTAGGAAATGATGGTGATCTATTGGTATTTTGCTTACACTTGATGCCATTCAGGTTTTATAAGGTTACAAGTAAACGCAGTAGGGAACACACCTGTCTCTATTCTTAATTAACCTGCATCATTTTACATTTAAGAAGCCAAAAGTAGTAAAATTAAACACATAATAAATACAGAACCATGTTTTCACTATTTTTACCAAACACCCTAACGTTTCCATTTTGTGCCTTCTCCCATATTCTAGCATATCAAATTCCAAATGAGAAGTTGAGAGCAACAAAAATGAACATTGGATGAATACAACATCATATTATTATTGTGTTCAGGAAAACCCTCTATGTCTCATCCTATGTTTACTCCATCACGTTAGATTCTAACAAAAGCATAAAAAGTCAAGAGCAACCTAATATAACACGATCAGTACATTTTACCATGTACTCATTATGTTAGAGAACATACTCATGTGTACACATCTATGGTTAGGCCTTTGACGAACTAGTAAGGACCATAGATAGATACTAGTGCAACATGTTACCATTTATCTATCATGCTTCACATAAAATTCCAAAAGTAAGATACACACCACAAGAAACACCCGATGTTTAGAAGCCAAGACAATATTCATCATTAACACATTATATTATATATAGAGTGTTGTAACCATGATCAAAACAATGCATCATTATATGTTTATGGCCTCTTAATCTAATAAGAATTACATTTGATCTATAATATGTTAGGAAAGTACACGTCATTTAATTTCTTTCTTTCCTTTTTTGTTATTTTCATTACTCTCACATGTTTTATATGTTGAGGATAATGTATAGCTTAAGTGAGGGGGAGGGACTTCTTATAAGTTTAGTACTCATGCTTATCAATTTCGTTAATAATATCTTACAAGGGATCAATTTTTGGAAATTTCTTCCTACTTTGATAGTATATTAATTTAGATAATCTATAATGAGTTTGATTTTATTTGTGATTTGAAGTGTTTAGGCAAATAACCATGAGTTTTGAGGATTAAGTTGAATTCAATTTGCTTTATGAATTTCAAGAATTGACATTTGATCTACATCATGATACTTTTTACATAAATTGCATAAGCATAAATTAATTGTGAAATTTTTTTAGAATTTTAATTATCCCACATAAATTTATATATAATGGAAATAAGAAAAAAATGTGAATAATTGCACATTAAATAATTTACTGGCTTCATAACAATAAAATGGTGAAACTAAAAAGTGGTGCTAGAAACCAATTGAAATGGTGACCTAGTTGAGTAATCGAAAATATTAATGAAAAAGGTGTTTACTCTCGCATCAAAAGGCTAAATGAATTTTCAAAGAAGTTGCTAAATGTTCTTATGTTATTTAGATTGGATGTATTGTTTTATTTCAATAAGTTGTATGAATATGTTTTTCCTCATATATGCTTATTTTATGCATCGAGTTGAAGTTTGATAAGTGAGTTAAAGTTTGAAAACATGCAAAATGAATTAAGTTGGGTTATGAATTAGTACAATAGTTAGTTAACTAATAATTTGATGACCTTTACAATTGAGTAAGTGGTGGAGAATCTAGGTAGGTATGCTTGGTTGTTTTAATGCTCTTTTAGAACTGCCTTTTATTTGAGTTAAATGATTTTTTTAAGGATAAGAAAATGCTTAAATTAGGAAGAATTTGATAAGTAATAATATACTTTATTTTAACATAATTTTGAGAGCATTACGATTTTATTTTAGATATTTTCATAGGATTTGATACTTAAAATGATTCATATTTTATTCCAAGCCTTATTTCAGCCACCCAGGGAAAAGAATGAATTTGTAGAAGAATTGAGTCAATTTGGAGCAAATTTGGCAAACTTAAAAGGAAGACTGAAAATGTCATTGCAACACGGTAATGTATTACTGGCCATGTTCAAACATTTCTTATTCTATTTCTCAAGGAGATTTTTACCCAACTAAAAGGGATTAATACACCCCTAGTTTTTAAGTTATGTTCAAGATAGAAGCTTTCTATTTCTTTAAGTTCTTGTGACATACCCTTGTGTTCAATGCGTGTTTACAATTTGGTGGTGATATGAGTCCATGTTCATCCCTATGTTGGCAGTGAATACATTAAAGCTTCAAAAAGTTAAGTGAAGTAATAAAGTGCCCAATACAGTCTCAAATTAAGGCCATGTTGGGCACAAAAAAAAGAGTTTTCATGTTTAAGAGACAAGTGACTGAAAAACAATAAAGAGCTTCTTAGAAGATCAACTTTTAGAAAAAGAATTATGTAGGAGCTATTCGAAATAGTTTTAGATCAAGAGAAACAGAACTTTCAAGAAAGAAACAAGAAGTCCATCAAAATTCAATAATAACTTAAACGTTCAAAAACCATAAGGATTTTTTTTCTTTTGCTCTTTCTTATTTTTAAGTGGTTTTTCTTTTTTTTTATCATGAACTAATTGGGATATAGATGCAGGTAGGATAGGCCTTAAGGCTTTATGCTTTGATTTAGTGAAATTTCTAGTTTTCTTAATCTTTGTTCATATTCTTATATTGTGTTGAATCTAGGAACATGAGTTAAAGATTCATTTATTCATACATTAAGATCAAGAGATGACTTGTATGTTTAGATCATAACATAAATGATGAGGGTTGAATGGGTTGCTAGAGATAGAACCATATGAACTTTATGGGTTAAGGTGAAACCTATCATGAGAATTCACAAAGCAAATCAATAAGTTTTTAGGTTGTTTTAATCATAAAGATATTTTGGTCAAATCAATTTAGGAATAGGGACTGTATTACTTAAAAGAGAATATAGTTCTAAGTTAGGAATTTGTACCAATCCAAGGAGCTAGAATTTTCATTAAGTTAAAGTACAATTAAAGTATAGGAAAATTCTAAGGAAAGTCTTACCTAGATCTAATTTTTTCATTAATTGTTTTAACCTTGAGCATTGATGTAATCTGATTCTCTAGAATTATTTTTTTCCTTTCAAATCAATCTTTCACTTTTTTAAAATTGATAATAGAAAGAGAGTTATTACTAGTAGTTACAGTCCTTATAAGATCATCATTTGATTTACCAAAATTATACTATATGAATGAAAGTAAAATTACCTGTGAAATTTCTTTTGTATTGTTCTTTGTGTTTTGTTTTATTCATTTATATAATTCACATCAAGTTTCAACCTCTATTCATGATCATCAATTATTAAAGATGAAACTGGCATCTATTTTGCTCCGTTACCTTCTATCTTTATCTTCAGATCAACATGAACATTATATGAAGATGAGACCAATGTCGATCTTATATTGTTTTCTCTTAACCTGCTCCTCAGCTTTTCCTAACTTCCTTACTTCCTCTTCTTTAGCAACATCAAATCAACTGTTGTGTCACTCCTTATTGTTATGGCTCACACTTGGTCCTTAGGGTATACCTCACTATTACATAGAAGCTTTCCTTGACCTCTTTTGCTTACCACTTTATCTTATTTCCTACTTATAACTCCAAATTATGAATTGATGCATTAGTTGGCTATACCACTTTGTCCAATTTTCCATCAAAGTCTTGGATGCACAGAATCTATCTTTTTATTAATTATTTAATTGTATATTAATATAATACATAAATGACTTGAATATCTCCTCCATACCATTTCTATATGTTGTTCGCACTTATAATTAAGGCTTATTTTAGAACTTGGATGGTTTTATAGGTCTATTTGATCTAGATTTTCCTTACTCCTTCCTTAAAAAGTTTGAGTGATTTCCTAATCTTAAATTATATGTGATGGAGAGAGAGTCATTCCTCATTGTCCACTTTGTTCTATAGGTAGTTATGTAGTTTGCTTACTCATTGTAGTTTGAGGATGACTCAACAACAGGCTTAGGATGGATGTCCATACATGCCTAATGGTAGCACACCTCCCTATTATCCAAATCACATTTTAAGATCATCTTCATCTAACTCAAAAGATCCACTGTTTGTATTTCCAAATTTGAAGATGCCTTTACCTTATAAAGGGAGACCTTTAACTTCCCCGTTACCACTTTGGTTGACCAATATCTTGCCAAGGTCTTAACAATCTCTTTAACCTCCTTAGTAGTCTTTGCATAGATTGTACCTTGAGTTGTAATATGTTCCAAAGTTTGACATGTCAATGTTAATTAAGCCTTCATATAAAATTATGCCACCAGTTGTATGGAGTACTCATGATGAGGGCTTTAACTAAGAAAAGCTTTGTATCTCTCCTAAGCTTTATGAAACTCTTCCTCTTCTTTCTATGTGAAGATCTTTATTTTCATCCTCATTTGGTGGTTTTGTATGGAGGAAAGAATCTCAATATAAATGCATTCTAAACTTGATTCCACTCCTCAAAAGAATTCACCTCTAATGAGATCATCTATGTCCTTGCTCGATCTCTCATATAGTGTGGAAACGACCTCATCCTAAGCTCATCTTTTACAAGGTGATTCAGTTCAAGTGTTTTGATCACCAAATAAACTCCTTAATGAATGTGACTGTATCTTCACTAAGCGATCCACCAAAAACTGGGAACAAGTACAGGTTTACTTTTTTAAGCTTATAGTTCCCCACCCTTTAACTCGTTCTAATGCATAAAGGACTTACACTAACAACTAGCAATCGGATTTCCCTTATATGCATCTTCTATGGCTTTTTTTGCTCCAAAATAACAAATATATCTTATTGACATACAACCATCTCTTCTCTTCTTATTGCTTTCATTTACAAATTTGTTTGATTTCAGGATTAAATTGAATTAGGAATCTAAGTTGTCACTCTTGGATCCCTTATCTCGCATTAACTAACTGAAATAAATGAAAGAAATTAAAAATAAAAGAAAATAAAAATAAAAATAAACCAAGATTAACACAATTGTGAAATTTAACTCCTTCACAATGGCCCAACAACTTAATCTATTCTTTATTTTCAAGTATACAGAGTTAATTGTAAAAAATTTTCTAAAAATGGTCTGATTCTATAATATCAATCCCAAAGAGAAATAATCACTAAATCTATTAATCTTATTTTTTTAAAAAACTAAATAAATAAATGATTCATTTAAGAGAATGTAATTACTAAATTGAAGAAAGCAAAGAAAATAAAGTAATGAAGAAAGATCAATAAACAAATGTTAAAGCTATATGATTCACTTATATGGAATTATAATTATCATATACAATTGATTATCTAGCATGAAATAATAGTTATCCTAAGGTATCTATAGCCTCCGTCAAGGCACATAACTATGCCTAATTAGGGAATTACCGCCTCTCGATGCATAATTGAACCTAATCATACTTATTAAGCATAGTTAATTAATATGGTTACCACTAAATCATAGGATAATATCATTCTCTAGTGTTAAATTACTTATTCTCCTAGTGCATGGATTCTACATCGCCTGTCAGTATATCCCTACAATTGAATCTACAGTGGCCAATTATAAGTTCAATAATGGGAACAAAGATAATAAATCTAACCAATCAAATAATAAAATTATGTAGAAATAATTGAACAATCCATACAAACTACATTCATAACCCTAACTAGGGTTTCTAGCTACTAAATATAACCAAAACAAATAAATAAATAAATCTCAACATTAAAGAAAAGAATAGAATAACAAAGAAGAGAAGATGTCACCAACTCCTCCAATCCTTGCTCCAAATCATCGTCCAATGAGAACACAAAATGTCTATCAAAATTCTCCTACAAGAATGCTCTATGATACCTAGGTAACTTATAATATATGAATTTATAATTAGAGTTACAAAGATAGAGTTTTAGAAGGATTAAACTTAAGAAATTACATGTCCTCGTAAATTATATCTAATAATTGGTGCTAGACTAGCACTAATATTGGCGTCAATCTTATTCTAAAACTTTCATTCTTCGTATAGCCACATGTAATGATACCAAGTTATAACAGGCATCAACTCTAGTGACAATCTTATTCTACTTTTCAACTCTTCAAACCTTGGTATAAGAAAGATGCATGTTATTAACAGTTTGAATGTTCTTACGTTTTGCTCCATGATCTTCTCTATTTTTAGACATCTTCAAATTAGAATTCACCCTCATTTCTTTTACAAAGTTGTTATCCATCTTTTTATCTTCCAAATGAACTCAAAATATCTTTTATTGGACAACTACAGAGAAAGTTTTACTAAATTTCATGTTATCTCCTCAAATTCATCATCAATAAGTCAATGGATTATTCACAGAAAAATAGTAAAATTCACATAAAACATGCTATTAAAGTACCAAATACCAAGTGATTTATCCTTAAATACTATGTAAAATATAGACCTATCAATATGACTCCCATATGTTTTACAAAGTAATTTTCCATCTTCATATCTTCCCAATGACCTCAAAATAGCTTCAATCGAACAACTATAGAGGAAATTGTACTAAGTTTCATGTTATCTCCTCAAATTCATCACCTATAAGACAATGAATTAAACAGGGAAAAAAATAGTAAAATACACATAAAACATGCTATCAAAATACAAAATACCAAGTAAATTAACCCAAATAATATGTAAAATATTGATCTGTTAACCAAAGTAATAAGTTACAAGATTGATTAAGGACCTGCATTCAAATTTTATCACAAATGCAATAAGCTGAGACTCTTTAACCTATCCTTTTGTGGATGTTTTCCAACTCCTTTATCAAGCTGACCCTAGTTCTATCCAAACACTAATAAGTTGAATAAAATTATTTAGAATGATCTTAGGCCTAACCATCAATTGAACTAAAAGCCATCTGTACTTCTCTACTACTGCTTAAGATCTAACAAACACATTCATTAGCATTTCAAGCCTTAGACACCAACAAGTTCCTTTCAAGTACTTAAGGATAACAATTTTTTTTACAGGAGAATCAAATTTATGGATTGTAATCTTGTCTTTGATTCAAGTCAAAGAAGAATTCAAAAGTGGAACAATAAATTCTCTCTTATCCTGGTAGACGACAACTTATCAAATTTGTTCTCAAGAACCTCTACATCGATTGCATCTGTCATTTATGCATGCCTCAAAAGCTTATCAAGGACGTGGAAAGATTATTAAAGAACTTCTTGTGGTCAAGCAAATCGGATAACACTCTCAAACCAAAGTAAGATGGTTTAAGGTTTTTTTTCCCCCTAAAGATGGAGGTTTAGAGATCAGCTCCATCAGATGCACAAACAAGATGCTCTTGACCAAGCGATTTTGGAAGCTATTTATAGACGAGGAGTATATTTAGGTTAGGTGAATGGATCCATATATTATCAAAGATTATAACTTTGGGGGTATCAAACCCATGCAAAGCAACTCCAGGACTCTAAATCAACTTCTAAAGTTGAGAAATATGACCTTCATATGAGCTCATTGTTAACCTCAAATTGGTGTGTTGATAGGATCTAACTAGTGTTGATAGGATCTAACTAAGGATTAAGATAGGCCTAGGTCCAACTAAAGTCAACAAATCAGGCCTAATTGCTCAGGCTTCAAGTTAAGCTTATCTTAAGAGATCAACCCAAAAAGTCTGAATGGTTCTGAATGGTTCGATATCATTTTAGATAAGTTTCCCTAAAACGACGTTATTTTAAACAAAGCAAATTGTTCATACACTGGTTGATAGCCTACCCAACATCTGAGCAGACCAGCTCATGGGCCCCACATGCCCATTATCTTGTCCAAACCTCCCTTACCCCGAATCACATGCTCTGGTCGAATGCTTTTCCCTGGGTGCCTGTTATTTATGTTTATTTGTTTAAAGTTTTCATGTTGCGATGAATGTAGTCTTTTTTCAGCTACTCTCGTATCTTTAGCTCTTCCAAGTGCAAAAGGAAAACTCATGAGAACCATTAAATGTTAAAATATACGCGAAAGCAAATAAAAGATCCGATTACAGGTTGTGTGGCGATAATTGGTCTTCAGTTCACACAAGTGTTTCGTAAGGCTTATAAAAGAAGCTGAAACCGAATTTGTGGGCAACAGAGTATGTCCACAAACAAGTACGTCCTTGGTAGAGAAACCCGGTAGCAAAGGTTCCACAGCTGTCTTTGCTCACCTCTGCTTCATTCTTATTTCCTTCGCTCCCATTTCTCACAACTCCTTAGTATATTATCTACTCATTCTTCACTATCATCTATAGTTCCGTTGTATATCATATAAATAACATCAGTTCAATAAGTTCCAGAAAAAGTGTGATCTAATCAAGCGAGACTCCTGACTCAAAATCTCTTTAGCGATTTATCACACTCCACCAACCCATGAACCCGCGGTCTTCCTTATTCTGGTTCACCAAGGATGACAAATCAAACTCAGGAGACAAAAAAAATGACCAACTTCAAAGAAGTTATTGGTGCTGAAGTAAAGACTCAGTGGTTTCCAGTGACATACAATTCTGTAAACATATATACAAAATGTCACATGAAACTCAAGTGGAATAATCTATTCAAGAAAATAGCTTTGGATGGTCTACGTTTTTCCTGGGTTTGTAACACGAAAGATTAGGATCAGTTCCGGGGTAGGATAATTGATAAACCTCAAGGTTTTATATGGTTGTCTAAGAATACAGACTTGCTACCTTGATTGGTGATCCTTTGGAGAATATATACATGATTTGTAGTAAAACACAATTCCTTTGAGGTTAACTCTCTTCATCGTGAACCGCATGATGAGCAAAAACAAGGAATGTGAAACTAATCAATGTGCTGAACATCATATTACAATACCAAGATTATGGATGATGATGAGACCAAAATTTGTGACGGGCAGAACCCTAAAGAATCAAAGCTCCACTTATGAAGCAAGGTGTCAGCTCCCACCTGCATCAAGTGGATAAATTACACCCTCAGAACTGAAATGAATTATAATTCAAAGTGCCCATCTGTTCTCTGCATACTTGTTCAAGACAAGTGAAAATCTTGACTTGGTGTTACGTTCAAGTACTGAAAGATTCAACTTCAATTGTCATAGGGTTAGGAAAGACAATAAAGATTGTCAAGCACAAGAACATGAGACCTTTATCCAGCACAACATGAGACCTGTGCATTTTTATTAGCTTCCTACAGGAACAATCTCAAATTGCTATCAGTCGAGAGCAAAACTGGGGATGGGGACAGAATTCAACTCCAAGTCCAAACCACTATGCATTTAATTTTTCTTCCTTCTCAGATGTTTCGATATAGTATCTAACGCATCTCAAGGAGAATAGAAAAATCAAAATCAAAATCTTCTTTAGCTCCAGTTGAAGCATCTTGAGCCAAAAGTAATAAGACCCATCACATTTGCAGGTATAACATTCCACTTCCATTTACTTCACCCCATACTCCCAGCTTTAAAATAGGAAATCATAGCATGGCTTTAGTTAACATAAAAGCAATAAATGAGCAATTACTTACCTCTATTTTGACCAGACTGTGCAATCAATTCAGAATGAGATGATGCTGCTTTCATGTTGGCAAGGGATATGGGTGTCAATGGTGGAGAATCAACTTCCTCGGCTTTCCTCAAGGCTTTTGGAGACTCTAAAAGCTTAGAAACATGTACAGTCATTGCTCTCTGACTGCTTGTGGGTATTGAAAAGCTTCGAGAGACTAACAATGGTGGAGTGGGAAGACGTGATGCCCTGTTTGTTGCCAATGGACTCTTACTTGCACCGAGAGGCTCAGGATTTCTAACCAAAGGTGCAGAGTGAGCTGTCGGTACTACAGATTTTGTTGTGTTGGTGGCTAAACCCCCCGGTGGCCTAGGAAGCTCATGAAGCTCACTTATTTTTGGAGATGAAGCAAAGGGAGGAGAAGCACTTGGGGATACTTTCGGAGATATTGACTGAGGAACTGGGGCACGAGAAAGAACTCCAGAAACTTGTTGAGAGAGTTCTTTCGAGGGAATGGGACCACTGGCAAATGGAGCATGTTTTGTTGTATATTGTTTACCAATTATTGGACCAGAAAAAGATTGTCGCTTCATTTTCTTATTGTCAGGTGTATAGGCATCATGCCGAAGAACTGGGCCTCCTTCAGGTAAACGAGGCGGTAATTGGCTTGAGCCGCTGATACTGTTGATTGCTGCATGTGTCTTGACTGGTGCAAACTCTGATGGATTACCATCACTAGAATCTTTTTCCTGCCTTTTCTGTTCCAAAGGTGAAGAATGCCACAAACTATGGCCATGTCCACTTAGGTCTGTTGGCCTTGTGAGGGGATATACATTGCTTGGTTTTGAAGATAGAGAAGCTTTGGCATCAATAGGTGTTGGAAGAACATATGAATTGGACTTCCGTGGTGTTGACTGCTGTATCTGTCGCAATCTTTCAGCAAACTCAGGCTTTCTATCAGGAAGAATTGGCGCAGAATGACTACCACCCTTATGTTCCCTGACCTGGATACTCTCTTGAGCTTTTTCTGAATTCAACTGCAAGTGATAAGAATTGCAACACAATTGAGCTTCAGGGTGACAAGTACACAATAAACAGAGCGAACAATCCAAAAGAAATTTGTTAACATAATAAAGATCATCAGCATTATAATCTAGATCAAAGGTGTTCCAATAGCATGTACAAGGTTCAGCAAAATGATGACACGTGGCCTTAGATTAATAGAAGCAAACCCAAAAAGAAAAACCACCATTAGGCAAGCAAGAATCTACCTCCAAATGTCCTGCTGTTGAAGTTCGAGGAAAATAAAGATCAACCTCATCCACCTGATTAATTAGAGATGGATTCATTAGCACAAAATAGTATCCAAATAAACAGCTTTTAGTAGTCCTACTAAGTGTGTTTCCCTATTTCAGATTTCTTGCAATAATTTACTGCACTTAAGACCTCTAATCATAGAAAATGGCAAGAAAATCTTTCTATCATCTCCATTAAAGAATTTTGTGCTCTTAATTACGTGAAAAAATTGTTGACACACATCATATTAAAATAAAAACAGATTATTAGAGAGGGATCGAGTAATGGTTCTATACTTTAAGTGGAAAATTTAACCCTTGAAATAAGAACAGTTGTTTTCTATCTACAAGATCATCTCCCAAGTTCATAAATTCAAAGTTTTGAGAAATGCATCTATACTCCCCTTGGGGAAAAGCCTCCCTTGACATTTTATCAGTATTCGCTCAGCTCAAGAACAGCAAGAGCCTATTTCTTAAACAAGCATTGTCAAGATCCAAAAAGACAACAGCCTACACAGTTACAACCTTAAGCTACGTTCCTTATGCAAAGAATCTCCTTCCTACTCAGTTTGATGCACAAATCAAAAAGTCCTGACAATGCCAAAGATTATGTCAATCAAACTCTATCAAATTTCTTTCATCAATCCTAGTGTGTTAATACTCCTTAACCAAATGGAGATGCAGAACAGAAAAATGGTCACTTGTTGAATATCACAAGGGTACTACTCTTTCATAAAAATGCACCCAAAAATTTTTGGGAGAAAGTTGTTCCAACTTCTACCTACTTACATAACAGATTGCCAACTAGAGTTCTTAATTTTCAATTACCAATAAATGTTATTACACAATTCTATTCGAATCTAAGGCTCTCCAATACTCTTGTTCCTAGAACTTTTGGAAGTATAGCCTATGCTCATGTTCACTCTCAAAATAAAGGAAAGCTTGATCCTCATGGTCTTAAATGTGTTTTTGTTGGTTACTCTTCCACCCAAAAGGCATACAAGTGTTTCTATCGCAAAACTCGCAAATTTTTTGTGTCCATTGATGTTACATTTAATGAAACCAGACCTTTCTTTACTCAACCCTATGTTCAGGGGGAAGAATTTGAATGAAGATAGGACAAGGACTTATTTTTCCTTGATTTTTCCACTCAAATAGAGTGAACCACATTTTTCAGACAAGTCCATTGAACCAAAGGAAGCTCTAACGGAAACAAATGAAGGAAAAACCACTCAAAAATTGCATATTTACACCAAGAAGAGACCTGCCTCTCACCTACAGCATTTACAAGCCCCAGCACAAGCTATTGTTCCAGCGTTCCAAACAGATTTGAAACCAACTGAACCAACCACAAGCTTATCCGACCCTGATACACATACTGATGACAAGCTTAACTTCGACCCTTAGATTGAACGTAGTGATTTAGACCTACCCATTGCCCTCAAAAAAAGTACTAGAACCTGCACATAACATCCACCATATTTGTTCATGAAATATCAAAACTTGTCCAAAAACACCAAACCTTTCTCAAAAATCTCCATAACATTCCCATTCCAACAAATTTGACCGAGGCACTAGGAGATGAGAAGTGGAGAAATGCTATGAAAAGTGAATGGATGCACTCCAAAAAAATAAAACTTGGGAACTGGTAGAACTGTTTAAGGATAAAAAATTGGTTGGATGCAGGCGGGTGTTTCACAGTCAAATAGATTTGATGGGACAGTTGAAGGTTACAAGGCTAGGTTGGTTGCCAAAGGTTATACCAAAACCTATGACATAAATTACCTAGAAACATTTGCACCAGTAGCAAAGATTAATACTGTTAGGATTTTATTGCCACTAGCTGCCAACTATGGCTCGAACTTACAGCAATATAATGTTAAAAATGCCTTCCTCTATGAAGAACTAGAAGAAGAAATATACATGGAAGTTCCACCCAGATTTAAATCTCAAAAGGGATTGGTGTGCAAATTAAAAAAGGCTCTTTATGGACTAAAACAGTCACCAAGAGCATGGTCTCAGAGATTCATGAAGGCTATGACAGGATTTGGGTATAAGCAAAGTCATGGAGACCATACCCTGTTTATCAAACATTCAAAAACTGGGGAAGTAACAGTATTATTGGTGTATGTGGATGGCATCATAGTCACTGCTGGTGTTAAAGGAAAGGTTATTCCAAGAATTTGATATCAAAGAGCTAGGAAAGTTGAAATATTTTCTAAGAATTGAGGTTGCACATTCAAGGCAAGGTATATTCATCTCAAAACAAAAATATAGCTGGATTTGTTGAAAGAAACAGGAAAATTAGGGTGCAAAACACTAGCTACTCTGATTGAGTTCAATCACGGATTGAGCGATGCACCACATGATCAAGCAGTACATAAAGGAGCTCATCAAGGATTAGTTGGAAAATCAATATACTTAACACATACAAGACAAGACATTGCCTTTGTAGTAAGTGTAGTGAGCCAATCTATGCATAACCCCAAAGAAGTAAACTTCAAAGTTGTACACAGAATTCTGCAGTATCTAAAAGGTAGTCCAGGAAGAGGAATTTTATTTAAAAGAGGAGAAAGGATTAAGCTGGAAGCCTACACAGATGCAGATTATGCAAGTTCCCTAGTGGACACAAGATCAACTTCAAGATATTGTGTTTCATGGGAATAAATCTGGTTTCATGGAAGAGCAAAAAACAGAATGCTGTGGCAGGATCAAGTGCAGAATCATAATTCAGATCCATGGCTTTAGGGATCTATGAGTTGCTTTAGTTAAAAATAGTCCTTGATGACACAAAAATTAAATGGGAAGGTCCAATAAAATTACAATGTGATAATAAGTCTGCAATCAATATCGCACACAATCCTGTTCAGCATGATAAAACTAAGCATGTGGAAGTTGACAGACATTTTATAAGAGAAATTGGATAGTGGCCTAATGTGCATGCTGTTCATTTCATCAAAGGAGCAAATAGTTGATGTTTTGACAAAAGGACTATCCAAGACAACCTTTGAAGACTTTATTAGCACGTCGGAAACGAAAGATATTCATTCACCAACTTGAGGTGGAGTGTCGGTATTATGCATTATTAGTTAGCTGTATATTTACGTATATCCTATAATTAGTTGTATGATTGTGTATATTCCTAATTTCTAGGATACATTTTACAAATATTTCCTGTATATATTCTTGTAAACCATTCAATTAAAAACAAAATAGAATTATTCTGCTTTTCACAAACCTCCTTTAAATACCTTACATCACCTGCAGAAGCCTTCATTCCTTCTTATGATGCATATACAACACAAAAAGGTCAAAAAAGCATTGTCACTTTCCCAAAGGTTTCACAACCCATTCAACCTTCCTTGAGAGAAAAGTCCGTATGCTTAAAAGAATGCTACTTTCTTATAATGTTGTCCACCATTTTTCACAATGACCTATCTCAATACTCTTTATCTGCAACAAGACTAGTAATAGCATATGTTGATCTACAACATCTAGATGTTTCTAATTAATTCTCAAACATCATCATTTACAGAAGTGTAATTGTGATTTCTTTTGTATTTTTGGTATAGATTATTATTATTGATGGGAGAAAAAAGAAAAAATGAATAATACATATAACTGCTATCGAATGGAAGTTCAATAACAAGAAAATTTGGTCTTGGCATTGACTTTTTTACGCGAAAGCTTATGCACACCCAATCAATTACATATTCTGCAAACCAACCACCCAACTATGATGAAGCTTAAACCACGTCCCATAGGTTCTGAAACCACTCTCAATGTGATTCAGAACTGATATATTGAAGGAAAGTAAATCACAAACTAATGTATTTCATTTACTTTGATAATATATGTGCATCAACTATCAAGTAGTCAAAAGAGAACAATCTTACATAAGCGTAGAATTGTTGTACATCTCATTTTATGTAATGTGACACAATTAAAATTACTCAAATCAAGCAAATTATTATATTAGACAAAGAAAGTTACATTTACATGAATCTTTCCACATTTTGAAACAAGAAAGTCGTTAGAATTTAAAGCTCATTTTACACCATTCATGAAACATATATCCTACATGCCAAAATAAGAGCTTGATGCAAGTAATGGCATACATCATTTGTTTTGATAAAGATGATCAACATTAATAGGAAATTTATGAAAACATAATGAATGGCCGAGATATGACATTGAATTATACTCTAGGCAAGTTTAGAACAAGACATAGAAGATGTTAAATAAAGTAATTAGTACCTCTATAAAGCGAGAAAATCTCTTAAAGAATTACATCCTCACCTCCATTGAATTTATTGACGTGGAAATAGCATCATGACCTAGATTAGTTTGTCTGTAATCAAAACTCAATTCCCTGCTTTCATCTACATTATCCCCATTACCACTATCATCTTCACCATCATCTCTACTGTTGTCTTCAAGTCCACTGAACGGGTAATCAATATGTTGCTGTTCTGTGACTAGTCTTACATGAGGTTCTACTGCCTCAAGTGACTTCAGCCCCCTCCGAAAGAAATTCAACTACATTTAAAGCAATAAAGGTAAGAAGAAAAGCATATATCCATCAAACTAAGTGAAGGAATTATTTTTCAAATCAGTTGAACTGTTTGGTGACTATAAAGGAAACCTGAGCAGCATGGTGTCGTGCAGCCTGTGTCAGAAGACTTCTCGACTGTCCTTGCTTCAGAGATTTCAATCGGAAAATGCACAAGGTTGCCTCATCATCAAACTCATTGTGAGCAGCTTGCAACTGTTTTGGTGTGAAAGATTCACCTTTCCCACTTTTTGACGTTCCTTTTTCCTTTGGTTGTGCCAGCATGTACTCATAAATGCTTCTGAGAAACATTTGATTAATTAGAAGAAATTTACTACCAACAAATAAAAGAAAAGTAACAGAAGACTGCGTACCTTTTTTCATCACACTGTCGCTTCATATCCTGCAGCAGAGAGCAAATTGTCAATGAGTAAAACCAGATCCGTGGAGTAACTTGAATCCATTGTCAATAATTAAAAAGAGCGGTTTACACCACAGGAAACAAAAAACTACGATATAAGTTCCAAAGTGAAGGACCACGTTACTGAGAGCAAGAAAGGACCTCCAAATATGGCAATTTATGTACGTGTGCAGGATTGCACTATTGAAAACCAATCAAGGTAAGCCCATTTTCCATTCCTTAACACGTAACAATAAAAAGAAGCATGATAAAACAAGGTCCTGACAATGCGTATCATTTCAAGGTAATTTCAGTGATGAATACTATGACTAGATCTTATACCCAGAAATACAGCAGATGACACATTGACCCAAAACTAGAAATAAGCACAGATTCTACAACATGATATGCACATGCAAACAGTAACAAATAGAAATGCTGAAGATAAAATAGAGCGATATTGATAAAAAAGCATCACATAGATTTAGTAGTTTTATAAAACTTTTCTTTTTTAGCTTTGCTTAGGTTTTTCTTTTCCTATTATGCCCTAAGGTAGATAATGGATAGGATTTCTAGTTAGAAGCTTCAATTTTGTGTTTCCTATTTTAAGAAGGTTTCTGCTAGAAAAAACTAACATAAATAGGACTCTCTTCAGCAAGACAGCAGCCCTTTATTTCTGAAATTTGATCCCAAGTTTTTGTTTAAACCCCAATCATGATACAGACATAGAGATATTTGACCTTTTCACTGCATCAATCCTATTCTAGGCCTAATTTGTTGAAACTTAGCCGTCATAAATCTTTATCTCCATCAAAGATATCAAGCTTAAAGTTACAACCATATTAGTGCGCTATGACATTATATGCAAGAACATTAAGAACATTTGACGAGTGCGAGACAGTTATCTATTGGATTGCCACTATAACAAAAGGACTTTTTCCCAAGATAGCAACAATAGCGAGGCAGAAAAACAAACCTCTACCGTCCTGAGTTCACTGAGAAGTGATTCAGAAGGATTTGTGATTGTGAGGAATACATGAGACCGCTTAAATGCCAAAAAGAAAAGATTATTCAGAGGCATTATCACTTAATGATATTGCATTGTTAGCCACAAAAGAAAATCAGATCAACAGACACTTACATAGCTATCAACAAGTTTTTGAAGTTCAAACTGCAGATTCCCCAGTAACAACAAAATTTTTCCTGCAAATTTTTGTAGCATCAGATTATATTAAAGCATGGTAATATGATTAGCCATGGTTGCGTAAACATGACCTTAACAGTTCAGATCTCTCTTTCTTTTCCTTTTTTTTTTTCCCTTCTCTCAACTTTTTGGTGGTTCTGGAAGAAGTCAATGTGAACATGACCTTTACATATTCTTGCATTGTAAGACTACAAAAATTATCAATGCTCTAAACATATGTACCCAAAGCTCTCTACATAGACAAAATTTTGAGGTAATGATCCACTAGATTTTAAGGCATACACAGAATTGCAAACAAAAATGATGGGATTTTTAGTTGAATCACACTCTGAAAGTGAACATACAAGCTGAAGTGAATTTTCATTTTGAACGTTCATATTTGTCTCTCTACTCCCTTACTATGTGAAGTGACATCTTGGTCAGGAAGAACTGAAACGTGATCATACAAGTTTACTAAATACAAATTATATATCATACTCTAAACTAAAAAAGCACCTTAATCACATGTCAAAGTAATACTAGCTTTACTTCCTAACAATACAATGTTGATATCTCTTCAATGATTGTCAAAAAGTTAACATGATAAACTGAGAAAATAAAGCTTAGTGCAATAAAAACAAAGAGGGAAAGCAAGGGCAAAGGGATTAACATTGGTAAGAAGCAAATAATTGTAAGCGCTGGAAAGTGGTCATAAAAAAAATAAAAATGATAAAAAGTAAACTGCTAAAGTCAAAGAAAAAATGGATGCCCACAATCTCAGGTTCTGAAAATTCTGTCTGAATCTAACAATTAACTC
Source organism: Erythroxylum baracoense (assembly GCA_025629805.1). Classification (NCBI taxonomy): domain Eukaryota; kingdom Viridiplantae; phylum Streptophyta; class Magnoliopsida; order Malpighiales; family Erythroxylaceae; genus Erythroxylum; species Erythroxylum baracoense. Next base: position 8,244,652 of record JAOTAY010000007.1, on the reverse strand, counting down.
TATTGCTTATGGGCATCCCTCCTCACCCTACACTGAATTTAGTGGTTGGCCTATGTTGTGTTGGAGTAATTATATAGGAGCCTAGTTTCATGGAAAAAGTGAAATGAATGCAACTTCAATGAAGACAAGTCTGTTAACTTCCAGCGTAATTCCTAGAGTATAAACAACTGGTTATACATCAAGCATATTGCCAGGACAAGATACTAGTTTTGATAGACAATTTGCTTACCAGTTTCTTTATCATCATGTAATGCAGTTTTCTCCAAGAGACACGAACCCATTTCCCGTAGTGATTCTGAGAATTCTGAAAGGACAATGCTATCAGCTTTAGAATGCGTAAATGCAATGATAAAGTATTTTCAAAACAACTACAACATTTTTCATGTACAAGTACACAAATGATGTAGGACAGGCAGGGAACACCAATAATATTACTTAAATTTTAGTTTTCGTTTTAAGAACTAGGGCTAATATTATGACAAACAAAACTTGTGGCCATTAAAATAATAGGATACGCATGACTTTTAGCCTCAGTAGACTCATGCAGGTGTATGTATGTAATCCTAGAGGAAATTAACAGAAACACCACACTGAAGGAGTGCCAAGGAAAATAATTTAAGGCCAACAAAAAGAACAAGAAAGGAAAATTTTCCAACCCAAAACTAAATTTTTTGAGGCGATTGGCACTGGGAATTGACATGGGGATTGAACTCCAGTATTCACATGGCTACAGTTCAAATGCACAGTGTACTAGCTATTTTATTTGTCTTATTAATTCTTAGTCTATTTTATTTGCAAACGGTTTAGAGTTTTGGCAAATGAACCCGTGATGCTTTTATGAAATCAATAATTTGTCAACCCATGAATAGAGAAAGTCCAACCTCTTGAAATAAACCAATGTTGCAAACTATAAATTAAGAATGATGTCAACAAGCATAAGGCAGCATCATACTACAATACAAAAGGTAAGCAGACCACTACCATATGCACTGTTTGCTGTTGCTGCTGCCGCAGAAAGCAAGCTATCATAGCAATTTCTCATTTCTTGCATGTCCTGTGGAAAAAAAAGGGGACAGGAAAAACATTTAATAATGATCCTTAACTACATTCCAGATAAGCTGCAAAGGAATGGGTTCAGTGATGCACTTAAGTGAAGTTTGGTAGGATATTGAGGATTTGTTGTTAAACGCAATGTTGAAAAGGAATGAAATGAATGATGCAATTTAATTATAATTACATTACATATAACATTATCTTAGTGGAATATATCATTTGTTCCGCTAACAAATTGGGATCTCAAACATGACTTAAACTGAAAACAGTTTTTTGTCTTTACCAAAAAAAAACAGTTTTTTGTCCTTTTTTTTGGCAAAATTAAATCTAGTACACCAAGAAGCAGAAATGATGTCAATTTGAAATGGTTATAGCTTCCGAGATGATTAATCAAACAGAGACTACCAGTCTACACCTCATCACAGAAATCAAAATCAGCTCGTTCGTTCACTTGCTAAATTCAGATCAGAAATAGCTAAAATAGTAATCAAAAAACGAAAAGGTAAATTGAAACCGGCGATCACTTGAATTTTAAGAGAATTGTCAATATAAACAAGATGAGAGATTTTTGAAAGAAGTTAATAATTACAAACCAATTAACTCATTATCAGAATATAGTGTATACCCACTACACACACACACACACGCATAGAGAGAGAGAGAGGAGAAGAGAACCTGAGAAGCTTGAGCGAGCTCATCCAACATAGCAGAAGGGAAAATGTCTCTTTTGTCCTTACCATCATTCTTATGAAGCTTAAATCCTCTAAGCTTAGCCAGCGGTGACTTCATCTCTCTCACTAACCCTAACCAAATCCAACTTCTGCGAATCTCAGCAAATTTTCCAACCACAGCAGAGATTGGAAAATCAGAGGACAGCTATTTCTTTTAATCGAATCCGAATCTTACGGATAACAAACAAAAACAATTCCTTTGGTTGAAGTGTGAAATTTTTGAATCAGAAATAGAAAGCAGTTGCGACTAATTTCGACGACGACGACAAAGAAGAAGAAGAAAATTGTGGAATCTAAAAACGACGTCGAAGATCAAAAAGAAAAGAGGAGGAAAAAGTTGGAGATTAAGCAGAGGAGGAGGTTTAAAAGCGGAACGGAAAGCCTGTGGTTTCGTAAGTTTTGTTGTGTCAGCTGGGCTGTGTGAGAATTGTTTCCTACATGCGTCACATGTCAAAGTGAAACTTCAGTCCCTTATCATCTGACACGTGTGACGTTCACGGTAACATGGTAAATTAAGTAGATTCAGTAGCTTGACGTGGCAGATAACTGTGTGACACATCAGCCGTACCAGTTGGAAGTGGGTACATGGTCAAAGTCAGAGCTAGCTGACTGGGAAAGAAGGATCTAGGAGCTACAAACTCTTTCTACTAACACTCTTTTTACTTTGACCACATAATTGAAATGTTGCGTCTTGAGGAACTATTTTCTTTAAACAGGGGCATCCAAGTCAAGTACTTATTTTTAAAACTAATTAATGTCCTGTAGGTTAATACATGCACCACGAATCTTTTACCACCAACATCTTCTTGCATTTACCGTCAAAGATTATCTATTAACATTAGTTAAATTTTATAATATTTAATTAACGGAGGAATTCTATATAAGCATTAACAATTTATACCTATAAATTAAATATGTGCCTAAGTTTAGTGATTGAATCTAGTATTGTGTTATGCCCAAAAAGTTCTTAAAAGACCCAGGCTATCCTACTCACAGGTATACGAGATAGTTATAGTTGATAACCCAGGGTCGTCTTCTACGGAGGTGAAATTAGTCAAGTTAAATTAAGTTTGAATTAAAAATAAAATAAAAACAATGCATTCCTAAACATTCTATCCCGATTATTGAGTTAAAGCTTTTAAGAAAAATTACGAAATTAAATTGAAAAGTAGATGGAATCAATTAGGATCAAAGACAAATAGATTAATCGAAATGGAAAAACTCTTGAGAATTAATTTCACTAATTTAATCTCCTATGCATGATTAAGGGAAAATAATTGGATTGTTGTCTTATTAAAATTAATAGTTAGGCTCTAAATCGATTCGAATAATGAACTAGTCTAATTTTCGTATTCAACAAATTATTATCCGAATTAATTATGAAAAACTGACTACCAATTACCACTTAAGTTAATATATTTCTAGTTTTTAACCTAAGTGTCCACAATTTCTCATTACGTATTAAACTTCATCTCTTGAATCTTCATTTAACAATAAAATGATGCAATGTTTGGTCATTCTATTACATTTATTTAGTTTAAAAACCACAACAATAAATAAGACAACATATCCATAACTTAATCATGCATATTCAAATAAATAGCTACATTAATTCTCAAGAAAAGAGATCAGCCCATCATATCATACATACGGTTCATCATACTCAAATACTTCAATCTCATATTACTGTCAACAGAAGTTTGAAAATAACAATCTAGTAACTACTTAAATTAACTATGACAAGATAACAAACAACAGTCGTTAAGCTAACAAGAGTATGAATCAGTTAATACCAACAGAATAGTAAACTCAAAGAAACAAGCAACAAATGAGGAATGCGATAAGCAAACAAATGGTCGGATAATGAGATATTGGAGGTCTTCTGCATTCTCAACTTTCAGCTTTGGCTCTTGCCTTCTACCTCAGTTGGTTTCCTCTAACCGAATGTTTGCTCAAGACCAACTTCAGCGGTCGCCTTCGGCTTCTCTTCCCAGCTCCCACTTCTTTGCTATTGCTCTCTTCTTCTCCTTCTCAGACTATCTCTGATTCTTGTCTCTGTTTATCTTCTTTTCTCTATCTCTCTACACCTCCCATATATGTGCCTCTGTGTGAGTGAACAAATGAAACAGTGAATGAAAGATGATTTCCTCAGCTGCCACCCTCTCTTCCTTTTATTAGACCCTCTTTAGGTTTAGGGTTGCATGTCTTAACGTCGTGAGCTGCCACGTATTAAAGCCATAATTAATCTTAAAACTTCTCAAGGGTGTGCATGGAGAGTCACGGGTGCGACTCCCTTGTCACACCCATGTGTTAGCCATGCATGGTGGTGACATAAAATCACCACCTTGCATGGTGGTGACATGTGTCACCACTTTATTCTTTATTCTTTTTTTCTCTTTCTTTCCTTTTTTTTAATTTTCGTGCAAATTTTACGTGATTTTGGTGTTTTAATGCAAGATTCACAAAATAACCCAATTAATATTCATGTAATAGTCACACTATTTTCACTCAATTAATCTCACATTTAGATCAAAACATAAGGATTTGTAACCGAAATCAAGATATGAAGACAATTAAAAGCAATAGAAATTAGACACAATAATTGCCCCACACTTAAACTATGCTTGTCCTCAAGCATAATAAAGAACATTAGACTATAGAAGAACAAACAATGAAAACAATAGTTCTCCCAAATAATAGTCAAAGATATCAACGATCAATTCAACAATCACAACCTAAGAACATGAAACTCATAATACTCCATGAACAAGCAATTCTTCGAATGTTTAGCAAAAATCAACAAGAACTTCAATTCAAAGAATCATCAACAAGTGTGATAGACACTCACTCCACTCTTCATCTTCTCAAGCATTCAAAGGAATTAAATATTCACTCATCGTTCATTTCGTATAAGGTATCTACCATACGCTTGCTTACTAATCCAATCTCCACCACTCATATCAAACGTAAACATCAATCCGAAGGTCTTTATTTCAGTTGTAATGGGGCTGCGCTAAGGGTAGGGAAAAAAAGGAAAATTGTAGTTTAAAACCTTAGAGCTAATTGAGCATTCAAAGTAATTCAGAAAAATGAAAAATAAAACATTCAATTCTTTCCTCTCACGTAATAAAGTTAGCACTCGCCATTTTTACGTCTTTTCTCTTCTTTCATTTTATGGTCGTCTTCTTTTTCCTTTATTTCTCTTCTTTTCATTTTTTTCATTTTTTCTCTTTTTTTCTTTTCTTTTTTCTCTTTCTCTTTTTTTAATTATTTATTTATTCATTTAAAACAAGGAAATTAAGGGGAGAAAAATATAGAGGAGAGAAAATTACTACAACCATACCCATCCTTAACTCAAAAGCCAACTATAAGCTATGATTCCCCCACACTTATTGCCTAAATCCGATTATTTCTTTTCAAATGCTCAACTTGCCCTTATGGTAGATGTAATGAAGCGGATAAACAATGAAAGTCAAGGCTCATATTTTGGGTTTAAAGAAAGAAACAGATTCATTTAAGCTTAAGGGGGCTCAATAAGGGTAACATTATGGTGGCTTTTAAGTTAATAGGGTAAATCCTAATTGCTTTCAACATTTCAACGTTTGCATAAGGTTATGTGATCACTAGTATTTGCAAGCACGTTCTAGAGGTCCTTAATCATGAAAGAAGACTCTCGACAAAGAATCCTCGAAATTGGTGTTTAATAATTCAAAAAGCTCAAATTCTTACCAAACAAAAAATGGCGTTCATCTATCACAACAAGCTAATGTCCTTTTAACCGAAATCCAAGTTAATCAGTCTAAGCATGCAGGTATACTCATTCACTCATATTATGCATTTCTAGTCCCGATTGAGTTCATTTAATGATCATGCATCTCTAAATAATAAATGAGAAAACAAACACACAATACACAATTAATACTCGCCACCCCCTCCCTCCACTTAAACATCATATTATTCCTAATGTGACACAAAAAAAAGTAAAAGGGGGATCTAGGATAAAAAAAATTAACATGAATGAGGATAAACATTAAAGACTCAAAGAAATTAAACTATATGTAGTACAGACAATAAAAAGAATAGGGAAAGGAACACGATACAAAAGTGTGGTGGTAGCTACGTCGATGTGGTGTGAAGTATGGCAATAAACATGGCATCCAAAATTGAGGAGTAGAGATAGTTGCGAGGAAGACAAACAGAAGAGATTGAAAAGAAGGCCTGTGCACACAAAGAAAATAAATTAAGTCGAGTTTCACTAAAAGAAATAACAAACAACTAAATTAAAAGACAAAACATAAATGATATGGGTTGCCTCCCATTTGGAGGTTCTTTAATATCTTTTAGTTGAACACCTCAACCGTTACGCTCAAGGTGGATCATCCAACATAATCGATTCCCCTGTTGCCTTCTCTTCATAGATCTTCTTCTCCAAAAATTTTCCAATCTCTCTCGTAGTTGCATCATCTAGTAATTGACAACATTTATCAATCTCCCTCACCAAGCTCAACTTCTTTTCTTCTTCTTCCTGCAACACAAAATCAAAGTCTGTAGGATTAAACTGATCAATACGAGAGCATTCTTCATAAACAGTAGATGTAGGAATAGGTTCAACATTAAAGATTAAGAATTCTACTGTTTCTCTTAAAACAGTCATGGTCAGTTTTCCGTTCTTCACGTCAATCAAGGTATTAGTAGCGGCCATAAAAGGCCTCCCTAAGAGTATGGTATGCTCCTTCCGTTGTTGTTTAACCTCCCCCATGTCTAATACCACAAAGTCTACAGGAACAATCAATCCACCAACCTTTACCAACACATCTTCCATTATTCCTTTCGGATAAAAAATTGTCCTCTCAGCTGATTATAGGCATATATTGGTTCATCTTAATTGTCCTAAATCTAGTTTCTCATAAATAGATTGAGGCATAAGGTTTATACTCACCCCAAGGTTAAACATACCTTTAACCTCATCACTGTTACCCATTGAAACTTGCACAAGAAAACTCCCTGGATCCTTCAATTTGGGGGGTAATTACTACTGTAGCACCACACTTGCAACCTCTGAAACTATCACTTTCTCATTTTGCTCAAACTTCCATTTCTTGGTGCTTAGTTCCTTGAAGAACTTCACATAAGCTGGAATGTTTCTGATCATATGTAACAAAGGTAGGTTAACATTAACTTTGGAAAACATATTATAAAGATTAGAAAATTGCTTATCTTGTTTCGATTCCTTAAGGCAACTTGGATATGAGATTGGTGGTCTATAAGGATTAGTTGCCTTATGCAATCTTATTCCTTCATTGTAGTCAGTTGTATGCCCCAATTTTTCATCCTTTTGAACCTAACTTGAAGAACTGTCGTGCCCATTTCTTCCCCCATTACGCTTACTTTCTTCGTTGGGGAGGCTCCCCTCCTTTTGATTACCTGCACCAGAAAGATTAGAAGGGATATCAACATGCTTATCGATTACCTTACCACTTTTTAGAATAGTGACTGCTTGTGCTTGTTTGGGTTGATTAGGAAACTTTCCTTTTTAATTGTTGTGCAATTGAGTCGCGAGTTGCCCTACTTGGATCTCAATCCTCTTCATAGATGCCTCTAAAGAATCGAATGTCTTGTTGTTCATTTCTTGATTTTGAGTTGTGACTTTAATAAACGCATTCAGGCTTTCCTCCAAAGAAGGTTTGCTTAGTTGGGTTTGAAGTTAGGATTGCCCTTGGTAATAATTAGGCCTTTGAAAATTTTGGTATTATTATTGGGGTTGTACTGGTGGATTATTAGTCTTCCATGAAAAATTGGGGAGGTTTCTCCAACCAGGGTTATAGGTGTTTGAGTCTGGATCATTTTGCTCCCTTAGGTGAAAATCGTTTAATGAGTTCACTTGTTCCTCCCCATCTGTAAAAGGCTCATAAGAATATGAACAAATGTTAGCTCCATGACCACAAGTTTCACATAACCACATACCTCTTGATTTGGAATGTTTTGGGGTAGCCTTGTAGTTAGCATCTTCACATGCCTAGTTAACTTAGCTAACTGCATAGCCAATTCTTGATTCGAGCTCACTTCATGAACTCTAGCTCTTCTTCCCCTCATGCTCTTTTGTTGAGAATTGGCTCCTAACATTTTGAAGATTTCATATGTTTCTTCAATTGTCTTGTCTCCCACAGCTCCTCCTGCTGCATTGTCCACCATATACTGACATTGTTGTGTCAATCCATCATAAAAGAACTGGTTCGACATGTGGAGTAGAAAATAATGGTGTGGACACTGAATGAGCAGAAGTTTAAATTGTTCCCATCCCTCATGGAATAGCTCTCTCTCTATATGAGTGAAGGTAGCTATCTTTGTCTGCAACTCAGAAGTTTTCTAGTGGGAATAGAACTTTCCCATGAACTTGTTGTACACCTCTTCCCATGTAGTCAACGAACCAGGTGGAAGGGTCATTAGTCATGCCTTGGCTCGATCCTTCAATATGTATGGGAAGCACCTCATCTTGAGTTGATCTTCATCTAGTCCATCCAACGGGAATGTCTGAAGAGTGGTATAGAATTCCTGAATGAAGTTTAAAGGGTCTTCATTGGAAACCCCCAAAGAATGATGGCAGCATGTTATAGTGAATACTTTTCAATTCGTAGTTCCTAGCTGCCTCCACCAATCGTATGCAAGAAGTGGCAGTACCGATTACCGGTCTAACGTACTCCTTCATCATTGGCTGCCTTTCACTCATCTCTTGATCTTCTAGTTTAGGTCCCTCGAGATTGCCTTCAAAGTCCTTTAGAAGTTCTCTTATCCGATGTATGTTGTCAATAAAGGGAGCAAGTTCACCTTCCTGAGACCTTCTTCCTCACATAAACCAAATAAAAACAATAGTGAATTAATAAGAAAATTACAAAAACAACTCAATGAAATAACATGACAAAAAATGTATGCATGAACTGATAAAACAATCGACGAGACAATCAAAATCACTTTAGCAAATAAAAACAATCAAAATTAATTCAAGTTCAAAACACTAAACACTTCCATGGCAACAGCGCCAAAAACTTGTTATGCCTGAAAAGTTCTAAAAAGACTTCGGCTATCCTACTCGCAAGTATACGAGATATTTATAGTTGATAACCCAGGGTCGTTTCCTATAAAGGTGAAATTGGTCAACTTAAATTAAGTTTGAATTAAAAATAAAAATAAAACAATGCATTCCTAAATATTCTATCCCGATTTTTGAGTGAAAGCTTTTAAGGAAAATTACGAAATTAAATTGAAAAGTAGACGTAATTAATTGGGAGCAAAGACAAATAGATTAATCGAAGTGGAAAAACTCTTGAGAATTTATTTCACTAATTTAATCTCCTATGCATGATTAAGGGAAAATGATTGGATTGTTGTCTTACTAAAATTAATAGTTAGGCTGTAAATCGATTCGAATAATGAAGTAGTCTAACTTTCATATTCAACAAGTTGCTTTCTAAATTAATAATGAAAACTCAACTACCAATTACCACTTAATTTAATATATTTCTCGTTCTTAACCTAAGTGTCCATAGTTTCACGATCTATATTAAACTTCATCTCTCGAATCTCCATTTAACATTAAAATGATGTAAAGTTTAGCCATTCTATTACATCCATTTAGCTCATAAACCGCAGCAATAAATACGACAAAATATTCGTAACCCAATCATGCATATTAAACTAAATAGCTACATTAATTTTCAAGAAAAGAGGTCAGCCCATCATATCATACACACGGTTCACCTTACTCAAATACTTCAATCCCATATTACTGTCGGCAAAAGTTTGAAAATAACAACCCATTAACTACTTAAATGAACTATAGCAAGATAACAAGTAACAATCATTAAACTAACGATAGGATGAATCAGTTAATACAAATAGAATAGTAAACTCAAAGAAACAAGCAAAAAGATTAGGAATGAGATAAACTAACAGAAGGTCAGATAATAAGATATTAAGGGTCTTCTGCACTCTTAACTTATAGCTTTGACTTTCGCCTTCTGCTTCAGTTGCTCTCCTCCAACAGAATGTTTGCTCAAGATCAAGTCCAGCTCTTGCTTTCGACCTCTCTTCCTAACTCCCACTTCTCTATTGTTGCTCCCTTCTTCTCCTTCTCAGACTATCTCTATTTCTCGTCTCTGTTTATCTTCTTTTTCTCTATCTCTCTATGCCTCCCCTCTGTGTCTCTGTATGAGTGAACGAATGAAACAGTGAATGAAAAATCATTTTCTTAGCCGCCACCCTCTCTTCCTTTTATTATACTCTCTTTAGGTTTAAGGTTGCGTACCTTAACGACATGGGCTGTCACGTATTAAAGCCAGAATTAATGTTAAAACTTCTCACAGGCGTGTATAGGGAGTCACGGGTGTGACTCCCTTTGTCACACTTATGCATGGGGAGTCACGGGTGTGACTCCCTTGTCACCCCTATGTATTAAACATGCATGATGGTGACATAATGACCACCTTGCACGGTGGTGGCTTACCAAGTCACCACTGTGCATAACATTTAATGCAAAAATTATGTGACTTTGGTGTTTTAATGTAAAATTCACAAAATAACCCAATTAACATTAATGCAACATTCATACCATTTTCACTCAATTAATCTCACATTTGGATCAAAACACAAGGATTTGTAACCAAAATCAAGATATGAAGGAAATTAAAAGTAATAGAAATTAGACATAACAATTCATAAATTGATAAAGCAATTCTATAAACTTTGACCTAAGTAATTCAGTTGATAACCTTAGGATTAGTTGTTATTAGACTCAAGAGTGAGCTATTAGCATACCATAGGAATTTTCACAATCTAATAAATCAACAAGACAATTTCATAATAAAAGATCAATCATTTAAGGGTATTTAAGAGGATTCAAAACCTAGGCACTAATTCTTGATATCGATAAGTTCTTAAGTGATTTCTTAATTCTCTGTTCAATTTTACTGCCTTTTTTATTTTATTTGTTTAAGTTTTAATTTCTTTAATTAAAAATCACAATCAAATTCATAAACTAGATAATAGGGTAACAATAACTACTAATATTAAGCACTTCATAAGATCGATTAATACTTGTCGGTGCTAGCCATAGTTATATCGTGCACTTGTGGTTAATTTATAATTGACTAATTTAGGACAAGTTAACCAATTTAGTTATAAACTTATTAGATAATTCATGCTTCAATTTCGCATCACATCTAAAAATTATTAATTTTCACTTTTTAAAGTCTTACCATTCCATATCTTATATAAAATCATGTTAATTGATTTAATTGAAACTTGGAAGGTAAATTGTAGTACTAGGCTTATCAATGGAAGAAATAAATATTATATCGTACGATATCTCATATTATATTTTCACCTTACATAAATCCATACTCTTGTGAAGTTTAGTTGTAGAGATATTCACTAGAGAATCTCTTTCCCTATAAATAATCAAAAAATTTAAATATTATCATATCAATCTTATCGAAGGACTTTAGCATTCTCAATGCTTAATTTCTATTTAGATTTAAACACTCTAAACTTTTCAAAATTTTAAATTATTATTTCATTCTGTACATATGACTATATCACATAAAGTCATTAGTAATATAATGAAATACAAGTATCATCCTTTTATAAATTGTTGTTACATCTCACATTACATATATAAGATTTAACAATTCAATACCATCTTCATCCTTAAATTAAAGGTTGCTTTTGTTATCCTTCAACCTAACAAGTTTCACAAGTTTCATTCAGTTCATAACTAAAAGGACACATATATCCCTGCATGTAATATGATTCTCATTATATTGATTTAACCAACATAACATAAAATGATAATCTTAATTATCTAACTTTGTATTCTTGCCATTTATATTAAGCATAAGTCTCCCTTAATTCAAAAGATACAAACTATTTGTATACACTTGGATTAACTACTTTTATTCAAAAAGTCTATTTCTTATCATACCTTGAACATTATAATAATGTTGAATCTAAATTTAGTATCAAATACTCTATCATATTCATACAAGCAAGAAAATTCATGAAATTTCTTCTAATGATAACTATTATCATTCTATAACAAATGCTTTCAATTATAGTCTATGTTTATGTTTTTTAGTTAGGTAAATTGAATGAAAAATTTATACCTTTCAGTTCTACTCCATACAACTTGTTACATTATACTATCATAGAGTTGATATACAAATTTCATATCGTCATCAAAATTTATAAGACACTAATCAAATCAAAATGTCATTACATTTTGCCATCTATAAGATATTGACATATCTCTAAATCTTTGTCACCGTATCTTCAAAAAGGATTAATAACAATATTGTATAATAGACATAAATTTTCTTTGACTTTGAAAACTCTTCTTAAACTTAACTTATGTTTAAGAAATTTGGATCATTAAACTATTATCAACTATACCAAAAAAAGGTAATTTCTACTCATAAAATAATATAAATGTAAGAAAAGTAAGTAATTGGTTACATGCCATGACTATGAAATAAGATTAGGACTTTAATTGTGTATTTGGTTACTTCTACTATTTTCTTCAAAATAATATATCTCATTACTATTTGGAAAGATTGCTTTAATCTTTCTAGTAGGCTAGGATCCCATTTAAATTTATTTATTCTTGAGTCCCTCAATAGACTAACTAAATTCAAATAAGGTAGATAACATCCTTATCAATCACTTCTAATGTGACTTCTAGATCTGTTAGGTGACAAATTGTGCTAAACCATAGTTTATATATTATTCTTAACCTTGCGTCTAAATTCATATGATCATAAGACACTCGTCTAAATCATACAAATTTAGTTAAGTAGGACTTATTAATCTAAGATAGAACATATTTTGGTTAAAGGGACCTTGAGTCACTCAATAAGCCTTATAATAAATAGAACTCGGGTTTTATTCTTAACTAAGGTAAGACACTAATGACATTCTTAACATGTACTTAATATTTTAACAATGTATTTAATTTTATTAATCTCATAAATAAAAAATTATATATAATAATATCATAAATATAAAAACATGCACTTTAACTTGCACTCAGTATATATATCAAACATATAAGCAAAGCATGTAACTTCTCATGCCAATATAATGAAATTATATGTATAAAATATCAAGTTTTGTTTGTTTATACTTAATGATCTTCATAATCTAAAATAATATTTCCAACTCCTTAGATATCAAAATTAGATTAAACATAATGATTCCTAAATGAATTAAATTTCTATTCAAAATAGAAATTTAATTTAATTTGAAAAAAATTTTCAAATTCAATTGGAAGCTATTTCTAATTATCTTGACTCCTTTTCAAATTCAATTGGAAGCCATTTCTAATTATCTTGACTCCTTTAACAAATTTAGTTGAAAACAATTTTCAATAAATTATGTTTCTTACTTATTATAATTTAGAAAACTTTTTTTAGAAGTTAAAAATAAAATTTTTTCAAAATTTTTTAAGTGAGACATTCTAATATGATTAGATAACTGTTTCTAATCTCACCAAAAATGATTTTCTTTAATTAGAAAACTATTTTATGATATTAGAAGGAAAATACTTCAAAATTAAATGAAACACACTTAAACTTAATTAAGAAAGTCCTTTATATTGTTTATTTAGAGATTAATTTCTTAATTTATTAGAAAATATTTCCTTAAAAAATTAGAAAATTATTGTAAAATATTAAAGAAAGCTCTTTTTTAATTAATTAATAAAATATTTTTCAAATATTAATCAAGAAAAAACGTTTTTCTAATAAATCAAGAAACTTATTTTCATAAATAAAGAAACAATTTCTAAATACATAGAATAATAATTCTCTAAATGAAAATAATAAATTTAATTTATTTCAATCAAATTGAAAAAATAAATTTAATTAAAAAATATCTTTGTTAATTACTTAAAAAATGCTTTTTTCAATTTTAAAGAATCTAATTAATTAATTTCAATCTAATTAAAATATAATTAACCTTAATTTTAGAAAAACTTTTCTAAAATTTAATTAAGAATTAAAATAATTATTACTCTTAATCAAATTAAGAAAATATTTACTTTAATTTTGTAATTAAAATTTGAACTTAAGATTATTTTAGAACTTAGTTAAATTAGGTATATATTATTCTATATTCAAAATAACTTAATTTAGTCTTAGAATTACTTTAATCTAAAGGGTAAGGGATTGTTTATGTATACTTTTACTATTAATTGTTATGGTTTTTAAAATAAAAATAAACGAATAAAATGTGTTTGTAGATATATGATTTAGTTTATTGTTTCCAAAAATTAAAAGACCAAAACAAGAATAAGAAAGCACAAATATTGTGTTTTCTTCTATTGCTGCAACAAGTTTTCAAAACTGATTGTAAAACACCCAAAACCTCTTGTTTTGTTCCCCTTCAAACTTAAACACCACCAGCTTTTTCCGTCTATCTAGTTTTCTAGTGAAAAAATAGATGGAGTTATGGCAGTGAAATCGTCACACAGACCCATAAGAATCGCATGAAACTAAAGTTGATAAAAGAACCAAAAGAAAAATCATTTGATTTGGCTAGAGGAGAAAAATTGTTTCTTATTCCTGGTACATCTTCTCTCTCTAAAACAGATAGATTTTGATATATAGATTCATTACAAATTGGGTTGTATTGTATCTTTGTTCTGGTGGTAATGTTTTTTTTCTTTTTTTCCTGATTTTTACTCTCTAATGCTTCTTCTAGGTTTCATGCTTTGGGTTTCTTTTGGATTTGTTCTTAGTTTATTCTGATGCTTCTTCTTTTTTACTGTTGTCAATTGTTTACTCATTATGTTCTTTGTTTTTCCTAGCAGCAAAAGTTTTTGTTTCTCCCAACTTCTCTAAATTTGATTGGAAGAATATTAAGTCAGGTCTTTAAACAAAACTCAATAAAGAGTGAAATGATATTCAATTGAAGAAAAAGTATAGTGCATTAAGAGCTCGATTGAAGAATTTCAAGAATTTATTCAAAGAAACAGGAATCAGTTATAACTCCTTAATGTAGTTGAATGTTAGAAAAATCTATTTAAGATAAAATGTCTTTTTATTAACATATCATATTATATAATTTTTGTTCTCATGTTTTCTTTTCACCATTGTAGGTGTATAAGATGGCTTACAGATTAAAAAAAAGGATGCATACTAAAGCAACTGATTTACATACATATTTATCAACTAAATCTCCATCAAAAAGTATAAAAGAGAAAAACATAATTGATGTTGATAAAGATTTCTCATATAATTATAATCAAGTTACATGTTCTCTTTCTAAACAAAAATAAATCTCCTAGGAAGAAGAAGAAAAAGAAGAAACGCTCTAATATTTTAAAAGAGGTCTTGATTATAAGTGGCAAACAATAAAAAACAAACAATGATTTACTTGAGAAAAAATTGACCCTAACATCATCCATTAGAAAGAATGAAGTTGGAGCTTCATTAGTTAATCAAAAGACTAATATAATGATGGAATGTTTCAATGCTTTAGAAGATTTGCGTGTTGAGGGTGTGCAATATGGAACAACAGTGAAAGCTTTACATGATTCTCTACCTTATAGGGAGATTTTTTTTTATGAAGATGGAAGATGGAAGATGCAAAAAAGCTACCTTATGGGGAGATTTTCTTTTGAAGATGGTGGATGTAACGAAGCTATATTAGATTATTTTTCTTTAGTTATATTTTCATGTTATTACATATTGAAGTCTTATTAGTTTATACAAATTTATGTTAAGAACTATTCGATGGTTTTAAACATTTAAGTATATGATTTATTAAATATTAAATATTAATATTGCATATGCATAGTCTTCTTATCAGATTTGGAATCAAATTCTAATGATAAATTGATAAACGTAGTTATTATTTATCTAGTTGGAGAAGAGAATGAATATTTTCATTTACATAAGTAACTATGCTAAACTTCTATTCTATTAGCTCATATGATTGAATATAAGAAATTTTGAATGGGAATTCTACAAGGATTCATGAAAACTTAAGAATGAGTAAGATAATTTTCTTAAGCTTATATGATGAATTTAAGAGTTTAGGAGGCTTAAAGCCAACAAGTCATTTGACTATGGTGAAAAAGTAGTAATTTTTTTTATTACTATAAGGCATAGTGAGACAAATAGAGTGATATGAACCCAAAGCAAATGTTGCTTATGACCCAAAAAATCAAAAGATAGAAACCCCAAGAATTATCTTGATAATTTAGTTTTAAACCCAACCCTATACAAACCTACCATATAGAACTAAAGTTATTCATGAAAGCCCAACCCTAATCGAACAATGCCAATTAGAATTGAAACTATAAGTTGATTGCAATAAGTTTTCCCAATCATATCAGATTGAGTTCATTGGTAAAGAAATAAGAACAAGGCTCCATACAATTAAAGAAACACAAAATTTTTATTAATCTAAGTCTGAATAACAAAATAGAGTATAGCCCTTTATATAGGCTTAATAAAACTTAATGACAAAATAGGAATCCTAATAATTCAAGGAAACATATTATCCATGTCTATTTTGATAACTAATGACTCAAGTAAAAAATGGGAAAGAGAATCAATCAACTACTAATAGGAATCCTATTATAATTTGATTGGCTTATTTACCTTACAAAAATAAGAAATCTTAAAACAATAAGGAAACTAAATATTTGACTCCTAATACAACTAAAACATTGAATTAAATAAATTTTGAAATAATCTTTAAAATTGTTAATAGTTATGGACTTCTTTGAATTCTGGACGATTTTGACTTTTGAGACTTCAGTTGAAGCATGAACTTGGTGAGCTTGCACTTGTTGGACTTAACTTAAAGCAAAGAAAAATATTGAATATTTTTAAAACTCCAATTAATTATGCTTTAGTATGCTTTTGATCTTACAACTTGGATATAAGTGTTAGTAAAGCCTCCTTCATTCTCTTAGCTCTTGATCTAGTCAATGGACCTCTTATGCCTTGTAAAGGATCTTAAAAGTGCTCAACATAAGGGGCTTGTACTTAATCGCCATCATTCCCTCCCTCCTCGAAATGATTCGTCCTTGAATCACCTGCATTATATAGAGAAAGATCAACAACATTAAATGTAGCATTAATATTATCATAAGAACTTGGCAATTCAATTTTATAAGTATTGTCATTGATCTTCCCTAAAACTTAAAAAGCTCCATCCCTTCTTAGCTACAACTAAAACTTCCTTTGTTTGATAAATCGGTCTTTCCTAAAGTTCACCCAAACCTAATCACTTGGTTCAAAAGAAACCTTCACTCGTCCTTTATTTGCTTACCTTAGATATTGCTCATTCGTCTTCTTAATGTCAGCTCAAACTTTAGCATGCAAATATATAACAAACTCAACTTTCTTCTTACCATCTAAGTTCAGATGCTCAGAAATAAGTAAAGGTAAAATATCCAAAGGCACACATAACTTATCTCTTTTTTTAAAAAATAACCACCATGTCTAAAACATTCATTATAAGCACATTTACCACACACATCCCATGCTTTGTGAAAATCAACATCATTAGCATACAAGTCTGTAATCATCTCAAAACTAAGTAGTTTAGCTCGTAAAGTATTAAGGAATGCATACCTTTGTAGTCAAGCATCTACAACAACATTTTCCTTGCCTTGCTTTCACTTAATCGCATAAAGGAATGTCTTTATGAACTCTAGCCATTTAGCATGTTGCTTATTAAGTTTCACTTGTTGTTTCAAAAATTTGAGACTCTTATGATTTGAATGTATTATAAACTCCTTTGGCTATAGGTAATGTTGCAAAGTCTACACTGCTCTGACTAATGCATACAACTTCTTATCATATGTAGGGTAGTTTAACTTTTCTCTGCTAAGCTTCTCAATGAAGTACAAAATTGGTTTAGATTCCTACATTAAAACAACTCTTATATCAATTCCTAATGTGTCATCAAACACTTCTTAAGATTAACAAACAACTTATGCTTTCTTAATGCATCAAAAATAACACATGAATGCTTAACATGTTCATCCATTTTCTTACTATAAACCATTATATCATCAAAATAAACTATAAAAATTGCCAATAAAAGCACACAAAAGACGATTCATCAATCTCATAAAGTGCTTGGTGCATTGGTTTAACCAAAAGACATAACCAACTTTTCATATAAACCATATTATGTTTTAAAAGCAATTTTCCATTCATCAGCTTCTTTTATCCTTATCTAATCGTTATCGCTTATAAAATAAAATTTAGAAACAAACAAGAACCATGTAACTCATCAAGCATATCATCTAATCTTGGAATGGGAAGTCTATACTTTATAGTGATTTTGTTAATAACTCTACAATCAATGCAGGCAAGCCACATTCCATCCTTCTTTGGGACTAAGATCACATAATTGAACATGGACTCAAGCTCTGCCTTATGAGCCCTTTATGCACCAACTTATTAACTTGCCACTGAATCTCCTTAGATTCCTCATGATTAGTCTTATAGGTTGGACTATTGGGAATTGACAATATTAGGACAAAATCAGTCTAATGTTCAATCCCCCTTATGGGTGGTATTCTATATGGTAACTCTTTAGGAAACAAATCCTCAAACTTTTGCAACAATGACATATTTTAGCCACTCATGGTCTCTATAACATCACCAACACTCAAATATTCCATCTTACAAAGATTATAAGAGATAAAAACAACAAAAAATTGAATAAAGAAAATTGCTTCTCTTTTTTGCCAAAATCTAGAATTTTTGATGTTGATGTGTTATTTTTCCAATTATTGTTGATAATCCTTGAATCTCCACCTTCCTTAAGACTCAAAGCTTGGATTTTTTGCTCAAAGAGACTCTTCTCTACAGAGGTGTCATGTCCTTTTTCATCTATAGGAGTTTTTTATGTTTTATAGTCCAGAAACCCTAAAGTTTAATTGAACCTTGCATAGTCTCTTGGATAAAACATCCCACGACCGTGGGAATTGGCATGATTCCCACGATCGTGGGATCTTGCATCAGAAAGCTTTGTCTTCTCTTCTCTAAGTTGCTCAATCTTCATGCCTACATAAAAATAATCAATTCTTATCCTAAATTAACGTTAAATATAAAAGAACAACAATGAAGCTTAAAATAAACGAAAAAATAAAATGAATCCTAAAATACAACAAATAATCAACTATTACGCAAGAAACACGTGCCAAATACTTAGAAAAATATAGACTAATGCACAACTATCAACTTCCTCACACGTAAATCTTTGCTTGTCCTTAAGCAAAATAAATACAACTAATTAATTCCATCACTTCATTTTCACAAAGATCAAAGAATACAATCCCTCAAATTTTAGCCAACTCAAATATCAAGTTACTACACACATCATGACTACTATTTCAATATTGTACATAAGCAAACTCAATAATTGGCACTATCACTCAAAGATAAGTATAGATGCAAAATGAATCTTCCTCATGGTTTCACTCATTTCTCTCAAGTGTTTGATGATTAGTGTTTTGTTCAAACTTCCTGTAGGAAACTACACTACAATAGGCTTGCTAATACACCAATTCTCCTCTACAATAATTGCATGCATAAATAGATCAAAAGAACATGTTTAGGATTGTAATGTGGTAAGGGTTAAGGTGGTTAAAAAGGGTAAAAGGTTTAACACAAGCATTTATAAAGTAAAAAGCTAGTGAAAAGGGATAACAAAACATAACTTCGAGATATACAAATGTAATTATGCTAATACTCTACATTTATTTATGATGCTCAACTGTTCTTCTTTTTTTCTTTTCTTTTTCTTTTCATTTTTTATTTTTTTCTTAATATATGGAAGAATTATGAGTAAAATAGCAACTAAATACAATATGATTCACAGGAAAAAGTATCCTCAACTCATCTCGGTAAAAATTTTCACATTGATCCCAACTAATGTATTACTTAATACTCAACTAAGCTTGTGAATGGGTAGGTTAATGGATTTTCAAGTTTCAAAATTTCTTTGGGTATTTTCAAGAAACAAAATGGGTAAGGCTCAATGGGAGTAGCAAGGGATAATACAAGGGTAGGTCATTTTAGCTAAGGGTTAACACAAAAAGGGCCTTAATCATCTCTATTAAGCATGCATCCAGTAGACTCAAACAGATTCAAAGCAAGTTTTGAAGGTAATAACCTAAGGAATGGAATGACTATAGATGGAGTCATATAGGCTCAATCCTCACATTGGCTCAAATGAAAATTCATTGAGCATCTCTACACTACTTCATTGCTCAAATGTCAAATTGTGAGTAAGCTTATGTAACCTACTACTTTTCATCACTCAATATGGTTCACTTTTTACTAAAGTAGCCTAATCCAAGTTCAAGCATGCATTTAATCTTATTCTAACTAATACGACAAAATCTCATGGCAATACCAATTCAAATGATTCAAGTACGGTTCCATTGCTTGATACAAAACAACATGATATGCCTAAACATGCATCCTATTTAACAAAATGCAAATAGTAATTAACACATTGCAATTGACAACACAAGTGTCACCTCCCCACACTTAAAGAACACATTGTCCTCAATGTGACAAGGCAACCACAAAATAAAGAAAATGACATCAAACCAAACAAAAATGATAACAAATCAAACAAAAGACATAAAACTAAACAAAAAAAATCAAACCAAACGAAAGACATGAAACTAAATAAAAGAAATCAAACAAAAGACATAAACGCAATTTAAAAGTATAAGGTAAGAAAAGCTTATAGGGATTGCTGTGACGACGGTGTTGACGAAGGAGCTTCAAAATTATTCCTCTGAAAGAATTTGAGGAATTTATTCTTCAAGTAGTGCTGCTTCTTATGGACTTACCGCATTTTGGTGCCAAGCTCATTGAGTTACAATGTCATTTGTTACTCGGTTCCTCTGCTGGTGTACTCGGTTCCTCTTCCACTGCTTCTTCTTCTAGTTTTGGGACTGTTTGGGATGTGAAGGGTCAGGAGGCGGCTGTATCTTCGCCCTCTTATTCTTCTCTGCTGTACACATCTGAGGATTTCAGAGTTCCATAGAATGGAACTCCAAAATCTCAAAATGCCTCAAATAAGTTATGTCAAACATATCGTATTGAGTTAAACGAACATTTTCTACATCAAGGCTGTAAAACAAAGCCAAAGTAGTTACAATATAAAACATGCCAAAATAAGAGCTCTTTTTATTCACAACACTCACTATTGACCGAAAAATCCTAAAAGGCGTATTGATTTTTATTTTTCAATCCCTGCACCGCAGGAAGAAAAGTTCTTTGATCGAGCATTTATTACTTTTTATTTTATTAAACACTGTTAAGCACAAATTTATGCAAAAGTAAATTCTCAACACTATGAATTAAAGTGTTCGGTGCATTCCTAGAGTCAAAATTTTCTTCACCCATTAGAGTTTTCCAGTAATCATCCAGATAAAAGTCATCATGATCATCTAAAACTTTAGTGTTTGACAAATCAAAAAGTGCACAAATGACATTATAATCCAATTTATAAACATTGCTAGCTAAACTAAACCAGAAAACATCCATTTTAGGGTTATAGCTGACTGGAGTGAAAAACTCTATAGTCATAATAGGGTAAATAGGCACATCACAATGAATGAACTTATTCCAACCTATGTTCGCACTAATCGCTCAATTTTTCATCTCACTCTTATGGTTTCTAATAATTCAAAATCAAAGTAACGATGAGTGATTAATTCCCTATCTCTAAGTTCTCATAATCGTGTACCTTCTTCCTTTGAATAAATGGGGAATGGAGCACGAAAAGCTATCACTAAATCGAGCTTAACTTCATCAGAGACTTGAAGACACAATTTATCGGTCAGTTTCTAAGCTGTCGTCTTTTTTAGAGCCATTGGAAGATTAAAACCTGCAAAAATAAGAAAGAGAGGGTTGAATTCATTTTTTAGAGAGAGAAAGAAAAATCTTACTTAAATTCTTGTATTTTTGAATGATTAATGCATGAGAAGAGTAAATGATTGTAAGATTAATGACAAAAGATGAAGAAAATATCAAGAATATAGAGGAAGATGAAGGATTTTAGAGAGTAAGAGAAGAGTTGTCATAGGTTAGAGAGAGTAGGTGTGAAAATTTTAAGAATGAATGAAAAAAGAAGAGGGGGAGGGAAATTTAAAATTTTCCTCAGATGGTATTCCCACGATTATGGGAATACCCATCATTCCCACGATCATGGGATTTCTCTCCAGAAACTTTTTGGAGAGATTTCCCATGGTTACGAGAATCATTCAAATTCCCACGATCAGGGTATTACTCTCCAGAAACTTTCTAGAGAGATTTCCTACGATAATGGGAATCACTCCAATTCCCACGATCGTGGGATGGGTTTCTTCTACTTCTAAACCTTCTTCCAAGTCTATTATGCATTCTCAATGATCCCTCAACCTACAAACACATCAAAATAATATTAACAATAAGAAATTTAAAGAGAAAAATAAGTTGAAATTCAAACAAAGTCTAAATAACATCAATTAAACTCAAATCAAACATGATCATAACTAAATGAATCAAACAAAAAAATAAACAAAAACAGTCAAAAGAAAGTAGAATTCTATGGGTTACCTCCCATGTAGTGCTTCCTTTAACGTCGGTAGCTTGACGCTTCTTTTTGGTTAAGGCGGTTCAAATGACTGGTACGGTGTTAGTGTAGAAGCTAATCTTAAACTTTGTACATGAGCTACCCTAGTATGGATTCCACCTTCCTTGTGATTTTCCTTCTTTCACCTTCTTATGCACGATTGTTCGTTTCTTTCTGAACGTGTTCCCAAGATCCTCAATATCTTCCCATTCTCCTCGGGGTTCAGGTTCCTTGATATCCATTGGGGGTAAAGGAGAACGATAGTCTTTCTTTGACACCTTGAAGCTTAATTGCTTCTTTCCTACTCTTAGTGTTAGTTCACCCCCATCAACATTAATGATCGAATGAGAAGTAGCCAAGAACGGTCGTCCAAGGACCATAGGGATTTCCACGTCTTCTCTAATATCCAGTATATAGAAATCTGTAGTAAAGATGAATATGTCAATCTATACTTGCACGTTCTTAATGATCCCCTTCAGCTGGTGCACCGTTCTGTTGGCCGTTTTCACCAATATCTTAGTGGGATCTGGCTCTCCTAAACCAAACTTCTGACTAAAAGTGTAGGGCATCATGTTTTTACTAGCTCCCAAATCTGCAATTGCCTTAGCTATGTTAACTCCATTTATATTGTAGGGAATGAAAAAGTCCCCTGGATCTTCTTTTTTTGTGCTATGTTTGGACTTCCTTCTAATATATGCTCCTTCACCTCTTTCTT
This sequence comes from Erythroxylum baracoense, assembly GCA_025629805.1. Taxonomy (NCBI): domain Eukaryota; kingdom Viridiplantae; phylum Streptophyta; class Magnoliopsida; order Malpighiales; family Erythroxylaceae; genus Erythroxylum; species Erythroxylum baracoense. The sequence goes on along the minus strand of JAOTAY010000007.1, from coordinate 8,221,498 downwards.
GATCGATTCCTTTAACGTGAGCTTTTTTTGGAGTTGATTCATTATATCCTTAATCTTGCTTGACTGAGCCTCCTTACAATTCTTCATTGCTCTATTTGAACTTAACTTTCGCTAAGCAAAGATAGGATACAAAATCTCAGGTTGAAGCTCCTTGATCGACTCACTTACTAGCTCACTTGGAAGGACTTATAAAACTATTTGTCCTTCTCTCTTTTCTCCATCTTCCTTCTTATGTTCACTTTCCCTTTTCTGAGTCTGTGTGTTGTTCATGATCCATTCCTTCAAGTTGACCTCAGTATTGCTTAGTAGATTACCTGCATTTCTAGAAGATAAAGCATTAGCAAGTTGACCTACCTGAACCTCTAAATTACAGATGAATGATGCATGGTTCTTTACGATATGGTCAAATTTTGCTTCCATCCTCTTTTGATTTTCGTCCTGGCTAGCAAACATCATTTTCTGATTCTCTTTTTAAGTTGCTAGTTTGGAACCTAAAACCTCCATCATCTTATCCATTTTGCTCTCCATCGATTTAATTCGATCTTGTTGAAATCTCGAAGGTCCTTATGATCTTGCTTGGTTACTTGCATTGTTATTACTCTAAGAAAAATTTGGGTGGCTTTTCCACCCCCAAGTATAGGTATTTGAATAAGGATTGTTACCTCTCTACGACTGGCCCAGGTAATTTACCTGTTCTGTACCATCGACTCCCAATAGCAAACACTCAGCTGAGCCATAGTTGTTTTGCCCACACAGCTCACATTATACTTGCATCACCTTAGTTGTAGAGGAAGATGCTCCTTGCATATTGTTCAACTGCTTTGTAAGGGCTGTGATCTGAGCCTGCAAAGCAGTAACAGAGTCAATAAGGATCATACGTTTTTACTCCTACCCCTGTCTGCTCCTCTCGTTAGACCATATGCAACTATTGTTTGCCAACTTCTACAAAAGATCATGAGCTATTTCTACAGTCTTCCTCATCAATGAACCTCCAGTGGCTGCATCTATGGTTCCTTTCGTTCTTGAATTCACGTCATTGTAAAATGTCTACAGTAGGACCTCCCTTAGAAGGTTGTGGTGGAGATAGCTTCTCTGTAGTTTTTTAAATCTCTCCCAAACTTCATAGACAGATTCCCCATCGTTCTGTTGGAAATTCGTAATCTCCTTGGTGATCCTCATCGTCTTAGTTAACAAAAAGTACTTCGCGAGGAATGCTTGGGCAAGCTACTCCTAAGTAGTAATCTGCCCCTAATTCAGCAAGTTATACCACGCCTTTGCCCAATGATAGGATTGAATTATCTTATATTTTCCTATGTATTTCAATGTGATTTCAATCCTATTTTCAAGGTAAAATGCTTAATTTGTGTTCAATTTGTGTTGACTTCTAGGTTGGATACCTCGATATATATTTGAGACCAAAAAGACAAGATTCTAAAGCAAATTGGAGCACAAATGCAAAGACCAGTTAATGAAGATGGACAACAAGAAAAAAAAAGCAAAACGACAGTGTAAGAGGAAGAAAACCCAACGCAGGAGGTTGGAGTAAAACGCTAGCATTACATGCATTTCACGCATGCATTAAATTTAAGGGAGAAACGCATAATAGGGAAGCAATTTGCGTGAATAGGAAGGAGCTGGGACCAAAAACACAAAACATTATTTGTCCCATCGAAGCTACAGTGAAAAAGGAAGAAAGCGACAGTAGAGAAGCTACAGTTAAGAGTGGAGGAGGCAAAGAAGAAATGAAGAACTACGTGAATAATGAGGTGGGACAAATTTTTATTTGTCCCATCATAAACAGTGAAGAAAAGTTTATGCAGAAAAGTAGAATTTAGGAGTTTTCGGTTAGGGATAGAAATAGGGGCTAAGCTCCATCTTTTTAGGAGACCCATGGAGGAGTAACATCTCGACGCTAGTTCGGATGTGACATCGACGCCGACGACTCGAGTTAAGCTTTTTTCCTTTATTTTGTTATTTGTTTCTCTCATTATAAATTGATTATGTTATCCTATGTTAATTGATTTGGGTTTTGTGTATAGATAATCGAACTTATGTTATTGTTCGATTATTTGTGTATGAATCCACAGGGTATTATGAAAGGATGATTTTAATGTGTTCATTGAATCGTTTGATTACGTACCCATTGCTAGAATTTCGATATAATCCGTAATTGTTACGTTGAAATTCATGTGTAGCGACTAATGATTCGTAATCATCAGGGATGATATGACTTAGGTTAAATGACGCATTGTATGTCCTTGTTGCCTTGATTAATCAGTTTTCCTAATTCCTAATGCTACTTCCTAATTAAATCTAGAGATCGTATCTTAGGTTATTTGGTGGTTAGGTTTAATCAATGATCATATCTTGATTAAACAAAACCTAAGGGAAAACTAGGGTTAATTATTAACTCACGATTAATAGTTGCTAAGAGAGGTTTGAGAACAACAAATCGTTGAATTATACTTAATTAGGGTGTAGGCCAAGATTGAACTAAAGAACTAGATCCCTACCGAATTCCCCAATTTTACCATTTTTCGTACATTTTCTTTAATTTGTTTTTATTAGTTAGTTTCATTTTATTTTCTTATTCCAAAAATCCAAACCCCCCCATTTTTCCTAAACACCAATTAATTTCATTTCATAGGCTAACAGAACACTCCCTGTGGGATCGACCTAGACTCACCACTGCTACATTAGTAGTTTACTTATTTTATTTTGACTAGCATTACGACACGCCGGTCAATTTTGGCGTCGTTGCCAGGGAGTGCGGTGTTTAGTTTTTATTTGTGATTTTAATAGGTGTTTTGTATATATTTGTTCGTAATTAGTTTCTTTTCAGTTATTTCATTGTCCTTTCTTTATCGTGTTTCGTGTTTGTGTTTTATAAAAATTAAAAAAATCATCATAGATGGAAGTAATTTCTTTTATAATTCTTATTCTCAATCTTATAACAATATTTGGACTGATCAACCTAACTTTTGTTATGCATTAGATAATCATCAAAATTCCTTCCATGATAATGTGCAGGGCGTACAACAATTCTCATACAAACCAGAAGCTTCATATCACGACTCCGGTCTATCTCTGGAAGAGTTGATTGATATAATGAATGCTAATACTTTGCAATTGCAGCATAATACTTTACAATTCCAGCATAATGGAGGGAAATTTCTAAAAACTACATGGTCTAATGCCCAAGATTTAGAGAGCCAACACAACTCAGGGACCTCTCTAGAAGAAATGCTTAATATTATGGTTGCTAACAATCTTCGAATTTGCAAGATATGCAACAGTTCCAACAGAATATGCAACAACTATTTCAGCAAACTGTACAACAAATTTGAGAGGATGCTATGTAATTGTAGCAAGATGCATTGCCTCAATAGGGAGATATCAATCATCTGGAGCCACAAAGTGAAGAGGAGCAGTCGTATCAACCTGAGGTGTACCCAATGGATGTTTGTACGAAAACTTTACAAAGTGATGAGGAGCTTGAGAATTTTAAGGTCAACCCTCAACGAATTGCTTGTGTAGAAGAAACAGAGGAGGAGCTCGAAGCAAAAAAATTTTAGCTCAGAGGTAAGTATTGAGTCCGTAATTATATTCAAGATTAACCCTTTACCTTTACCAAACAGGTTGGAAGAATTAAATGAAAAAGAAAAAGGTGAAGAGTCATTCGAATTATTTCAAAAGAGTGAGGACTCAGTAGAGATCAAGAATCTGAATAAAGAGGAAGAGTCGCAAGAAGTGTAGTTTTTAGGAGAGCTGTAGGCTAGCGAGCTGAAGACCAAAAGTGGTAAGCAGGATGTCGAGTCTCCATACCCATTGGTGATACTTTTACGAAGACCATCCTGGTGTGAGGAGGCGATTCCCGAAAAGATGAGTGAACATTAGAGTATGATGGCGAAACGATGAAGTTCCACTCCTTGGAAGCCTTTAGGTATCGTGTTGATGAGGAGCTTACTTCGAGGGAAGGTGCCCTAGGCTCCTTAAGGAGTTTGAGCATGCTTCCTATTGGGCTTAAGCATCCATTCGATAATGGACGATGTGCATAGCCAAGAGTCAAGCTTATGGCCTAAAATAAGCACTTGATGGGAGGCACCCCATCTGTATCCTTTTGTTTTTGTTGATGTTTTTCTTTTTTTACATATTTGTTAGTTGGTTCGCTTTGAGTGTTTATTTGCTTTTTGTGTGTTTTAGTTGTAGGTGAAAGATGGGTTCCTATTCTTCAAGAGCGAAGTTGCTATTTCCTTACTTTTAGGATTCACATGGCCTCTCGAGGGGAGTATTCTTGTTTCCATTCCCTTTGTGTTTTTATTGATTTTGAGACATTGAGGACAACGTCCCATTTAAGTGTATGGGTGGGCTAGTTTTAAAATTTTTTGCACTTAAATTATGATGAATGATGAATGCTGAATCATGAAATTCTGTTATAGTATCTAGACTGAGAATTGAATTGTATGCTTAAATTTGGATTAGACAGCTTGAGAGGAAGGTGAATCATATGGATTAATTAAAGTAGTTGGTTGTGCAAAATCAGTAAATAATTTGATACTTAAGTGATTAGGAAATGTATGAAATTTTGATGGATTTTCATATAAGCACATGTGAAGTTTTGAGCCTATATGATTGCATTTCATAGTCATTCTGTTTCTTTTTTATGTGTGAGGCTCCCCTAGGAAGATTACCTTCAGAACTTTTGTTGAACCGGTTTGAAACTACTAGTTGTATGGTTTATGGAAATGATTAAGGCCTTCTTTGTTTTGAACCCTTAGCTTAAATAACTCAGTAAGTCATTTTTCCCTTGCACCCCTTTGAGCCTTGAACCTTGTTAGTTTTTGTATTAATCACCTTACATTGAAACCCAAAAAATCCCACTGGCCTTACCCTATCACAAGTTTAATGAAGTACTAAGTAAGCATTTAATGCCTCTAATTTAGGGACTTTTGTTTTGTATTGTATTCTGAGATATTTTTAGAGGTACTTTTACTCATGTTTTGTTGATATATTGTAACACCCCACTCCCGCTGGACCCGAACCCGATATCGATAGTGATATCCGAGTCCGTACCCCGCGAGGGTGGTTTGCCACATCACTAAACAATCAAACAGTCGATATAAATTTTTTTTAAAGTACAGAAAATCAATAACTAAAACGTTCCACTTTGTTTTTATAATCATTTGATACAGAAAATGAAATCAATAGTAACTTTTATTAACCACTTGGGCCCTTCCACAAATAGAAAGCACTTAAGTCAGTTTGACTTTATAAATAACAGAATCATTTGTACAAAAGTTCATAATACACAATTTTATACAGAAATAAGAAAACACTAATGCAGACGCGAACTG
>JAOTAY010000007.1:8177764-8192561 GCA_025629805.1 Erythroxylum baracoense | reverse complement strand
AGGACTCAGAAGAATACCCCGTTAGGAGACGGGAGTATGTCTACTGCATGAGAGAGAGAAGAAGAGGTTGGGATCAGATCGCGTCTGCATTGTGTCTATTTATTTGATTGTATTTTCCGCAAATTATTGTACTGATTTGTAATTAATTAATACAGTTGATTTTGAGAAATTTGAGAAACAATTGTACTGTGTTATTGAAAATGGGCCCAAGTGGCTAATAAAAGTGTTTGTGATTTTTCAGTGTGCTGTAATATGTTCTACTTTCAGTTTAAATAAACAAAGTGTTTCAAAAAAGTGGGCACACATAAGTGATGAGTAAAGCGTTTTTTTTATTAAAAAAATTTTATACCGACTTTTGTTAAGTGATGTGACACGCCACCCTCGCGGGGCACGGATTCGAGTATTACTGTCGATATCGGGTTCGGGTTCGGCGGGAGTGGGGTGTTACAGTATGGGTTTGGGAGATCTAGAATTCTCAACATCACCCTCTAAATATTACAACATGTAAATAACAGTTGTGGGCAACATTTCCAACCCAATTATATTAAAACTATGTTGTACAAAATGACATCCATAACAAACCAGAACAACATCCTAACTGACTTGCTTTACTAATTTAGAAGGAAAGCATTCTCAGTGAAGAAGGTTGGTAAATAAAGGAGTTAATTTAAATAAGTAAATATTTTCATGACAAGATAATCCTTTGATGACAATGTTACCTTTACATTTTTCCAAATAAGCTGACACAATGGACTAAAATTAAGAAAACATAGAGGGCCTTACAAAATTTCTGCAATTGCCTAAGTATAGGGAGGCTGACATAAAACACAACCAACTTTTAGTGTTTTTCTTTGGATTTTATTTACAAATTGTAGATATAGTTAAACCACATAACAAAAATGCAGTTTAAGAAACCAGTATACATAAACAATTGGTCGGTCCTACTTGAACATTTGAAACATCAACTATAATGATTGCAATTTTCCTTGAAGACTAGTTAACTATAAAATATTACAAGCAACTCCATTATCGTTTCACTAGGCAATATCCACTTTTCTAACTTTACCAGAGGGAAGGTTAACAACTTTAGATCGAAACTTTAATTACAATAGCCAATTAGATTGACCTATAAGAGGAAACACAAGAAAAGAAGTAACATCATTCAAATCAAATAAAGCCAATAAACAAGAACAACACAACCATTAATCCGGACCCAAAATAAGAACAACGCAGTAAGTAGAGTGGTGATTTATATGCTCTTGCTTTTTAACTAGTGTTTAAACAGTATGAACGCTACTCCGATGTCATATCCTTTTTATAATTATCATCGAAATGTTAAGTTCCAAAAGAGAAAGGTGGAAAAAGAAAATGGAAAAACAACCTATAACAAATTGACCAAATAAATCATACCTGTAAGATTGATTACTTCACCTATTATTAGTCTGTATGAGGGAGTACTGGTAGGGGCTCAACTTCACCTGTTTGTGGCCTCTATCTGAAAACCAAAGGGAAATTAACTTAAAAGTCTAAAATGCTTTGGCGCCAACCTAATATGTTCCTTTTCCCCATTTTCTCCTATCCCACATTTGCCTACACTACTTGTTCCCTTTTTATTTCTCCATGAATCTTTCACTTATTTGTATCCTCGATGACCACCCCCTTTTTATGATTATTTTTTGTTTCGATCGTTATTTGGATATTTGGGTTTTGGTTAATGGGATATTTTCTTGGTAACAAAATGAAAATGGGAACCTTGGATTTGATGATGCTTCTTTTCTTTTGCAGTGGAAAATTCTTATCATAAATCTATGGGGTATTATGTAAATTTTTGCGATGAACAGAATATTGTAATAACTATGGTTTAGATCAACTCCAATGTATCTCCAAAATGGAGGGAAAATATCAAAATGGAGGAAAAATCAACTCCAATCCACCGGCTATTTTTCCTCCATTTTTTAGAGATACTATAGTGCCACACCAATTTGATGTCATGCTACATCTCTCCATTACTGTTCATGCTTTTCTTTTTCGCTTCTCTTTTTTCCAATTTTCTAGTTCATTTTTTCTCTTTCAACCTTTTCTTTCTTCCCTTTTTCTTTCTTTTTTATTCATTCTTTCTTTTTTAATTCTTTCATTCTTTATTTTGTTATTTAAACAATATTCCAATGTTTTCATTATATGTTTATTTAAGTAATTACAACTCTATAGTAATTTTAAGGTTTAGTCTCACGTTTGTAAATATTTTCATTATATGTTTATAAATTTATAATTATTTACTTATAAATAAATATTTTAAATAAATAATTTAAAAAATATCCATTAGAAAACATCAAATAAGTAAATCACAAATACATTGATATTAATAGCAGATAATATAATAAATTGCAAACAAAGATAAATTAAATTAAAACACACATTCAAAAATATTAATAGTCAATAGTATAACTAAATTAAAAAATACAAGCAAAATATAATTAACTACTAATATAGAATCGAAAAATTTAATAATCAAGTAGATCGGTTCCATCTCTACCAATATTAGTAAAATATTGGCCAAAAATATTATTTGACTAATTTGGTTGTGGCTGTGGTTGGTGATGATTGTTTGAGAATCCATGCTTGTTCAACTGAAATATAAGCACAACGATCAAGATCTCTAATTTGATTCAAGTCCTATGACATAATTTTGATTTCTTCTTTCCATTGCTTCGAAGCCAACTTTTGTCTCTAAATCTCTATCTTCTATCTAGTCATTGCAAGTGCCACTTATCTATCTTCGCTTTATTTTTTCAGTAACTTAATAAGCTCTTGGTTTTTATCTCTAAGATTATTTATCTCAAAAGAAGATTTTTTTCTCCAATTTTCTCTTTGCTTTGGCCTTCTTCACCGTAACAGGCCTTTTGGATGAAGAGTCACTGACTTCATCATCATTCAAATTTATACTGAAATCAGAAAGCATAGGAGATACCAATACTTGAGATTAGGTGTTAGATTATTGGATTATGATGGCACATAATTGGAAGTTATGATCTGGTAAATTTGTCTTGGTGTGATGACATCATCATTAAAATTTTCAAAATCTTTGACAATGTTCCATATATAATCATATTTGAAACCTGTTTTGCAATTAACATCTTGCATTAGTAACACTTTTGCATAATCCAGTTGCAAACAATGTATATATATCTGTTAGTTATTTAGCCACCAAGTATTTATAAAATTGTAAGAATTAAAATTTAGAAAAACTCATAATTTCTTGATCGGATTCATCCAAATCTTAACTGTCTAATTGGATTTTATCATCATCTCAACCGTTATCATCAACCTTATCCACGTTAGATAAAATTGATGGATGTCATCCAAATCTCAATTGTCTGATTGGATTTCATCATCATCTCAACCGTTAGATGGATTACATCCTTAATCATTTGGGAACTTATCATAAAACTTATCCACGTTAGATAAAATTGATGGATTCATTCAAATCTCAACCATCCGATTAGATTTCATCATCATCTCAATCGTTAGATGGGTTACAAATTTAATCATTTGGGAACTTATCATCAACCTTATCCATGTTAGATAAAATTGATAGATTTCATCTAAATCTTAACCGTTCGATTGGATTTCATCATCATCTCAACCGTTATCATCAACCTTATCTACGTTAGATAAAATTGATAGATTTCATCCAAATTTGAATTGTTCGATTGGATTTCATCATCATATCAACCGTTATCATCAACTTTATCCACGTTAGATAAAATTGATGGATTCATTCAAATCTCAATCGACCGATTGGATTTCACCATCATCTCAACCGTTATCATCATCTTTATACATGTTAGATAAAATTGATAGATTTCATCCAAATTTCAACCGTCTGATTGGATTTCATCATCATCTCAACCGTTAGACACTTTACATCCTTAATCATTTAGGAACTTATCATTAACCTTATACACGTTATATAAAATTGATGGATTTCATCCAAATCTCAACCGTCAGATTGGATTTCATTATCATCTCAACCGTTACATGGATATCAAATTTATTCATTTAGGAACTTATCATCAATCTTATCCACGTTAGACAAAATTGATAGATTTTAGCCAAATCTCAACCGTCCGATTAGATTTCATCATCATCTCAACCGCTAGATAGATTACAAATTTAACCATTTGGGAACTTATCATCAACCTTATCCACGTTAGATAAAATTGATCGATTTCATCTAAATCTCAACCATTTGATTGGATTTCAACATCATCTCAACTGTTATCATCAACCTTATCCATGTTAGAAAAAATAGATGGATTTCATCCAAGTCTCTACCTTCCGATTAGATTTCATCATCATCTCAACCGTTATCATCAACCTTATCCACGTTAGATAAAATTGATGGATTTCATCCAAATCTCAACCATCTGATTGTATTTCTTCATCATCTCAACTGATCATCAACCTTATCTATGTTAGATAAAATTGATATATTTCATCCAAATATCAATCGTTTGATTGTATTTCATCATCATCTCAACAGTTAGATAGATTACATCCTTAATCATTTGGGAACTTATAATTAACCTTATCCATATTAAATAAAATTGATGGATTTAATCCAAATCTCAACCTTCTGATTGGATTTCATTATCATCTCAACCGTTAAACGGACTATAAATTTAAATCATTTGGGAACTTATCATCAACCTTATCCAAGTTAGATAAAATTGATAGATTTCATCCAAATCTCAACCATTCGATTGGATTTCATCATCACCTCAACCGTTAGTTGGATTACAAATTTAATCATTTGGGAACTTATCATCAACCTTATCTACATTAGATAAAATTGATGGATTGCATCCAATCTCAACCATCCAATTGAACTTCATCATTATCTCAACCGTTATCATCAACCTTATCCACGTTAGATAAAATTGATGGATTTCATTCAATCTTAACTATCCGATTAGATTTCATCATCATCTCAACTATTAGATGAATTACATCCTTAATCATTTAGGAACTTATCATTAACCTTATCCACGTTAGATAAAATTGATAGATTTCATCCAAATCTTAACCGTCCGATTAGATTTTATCATAAAATTAACCACTGGATAGATTTTATCAGTTTCTCAACCATAGCAAGAACTTCTATAAATATCATACTTTACTAAATAAAATACACATCAATTCATTATAATGGATTATGATATTGGAGGTCCTTCTAATATCAAATTCCAAAACATGATATCATCTTCATCTTCATCTTCATCTTCATCATCATCATCATCATCATCAAGCAATGATAAAATTGATTTGATGATGATTGAAGATGAAATAATCATACATAATTTGATACAGAAAACTAACTTAGCAATTGAGGTTCTTCACAATCAACAAAACAACCAAAGTGGGCATCATGGCTCCATCCCAGGGCATATAGTGATCAACCACGATCGTGAAGCTATAGATCATAATTTTTTAGATTAATTTTATGAAAATTCGTGATATAATAATAATATGTTTCGACGACAATATCGAATGTCTTGAAGTTTGTTCCTTCGTATTATTGATGCTATAAAAGAGCGTGATAGCTATTTCTAACAACTAAGAGATGAGCTTGGTAGACTTGGATTATCAACTCTACAAAAAATAACACCAGCATTCTGGATGTAAGCATATGATATACCTGTGGATGCTACAGATGAGTATGTTAAAATTGGTGGGTCAACAACAATTGAAGACTTCAAAAGATTTTGTTGTGCCATTGTCGAGATTTTTGCACAGCGGTATCTTAGGTCACGAAACACAAACGATATTACAAGGCTTCTTCATATTAGTGAGCAACGTGGTTTTTCAAAAATGTTAAGTAGCCTTGATTGTATACGTTGAAAGTGGAAAAATTATCAGACGACCTGATTAAGACAATATGTTGGACGTTTGGGATCACCAACTATTATTCTTGAAGCTATCGCTGATTATAATCCATGGATATGACACGCTTATTTCGATATTCTAAGTACAAATAATGACATTAATGTGATGGAATCATTGCATTTACTTTCTAATCTTGCTTAAGCTATTGCTCCTCCTGCTCATTATGTTATTTAAGGAAAATAATATAATATGAGATATTATTTAGCTAATGAGGTTTATCAGAAATGGGCCACCATTGTGCAAACAATTCAGAAGCCACGTTTGTAAAGAAAAAGTATTTTTCAATGAGACAAGAGTCATGTAGGAAGGACGTGGAGTGTGCATTCGGAGTTTTACAATTGTGAGTTGCAATTATTGCAAGACTGGCACATTTTTGGGAAAAAAAAGTGTTGCATAATATCATGATTACTTGCATTATTATGCACAATATGATTGTTGAGGATGAAGGCGATCTCAATGGAAGGATCTTAAGTGTAATGGAAGCTCCATAACCAACTATGGAAAGGGTAACAAATGAAAATACTCGATTTCAATCATTTCTTGCCTGATATAAATAAGTCGAGGACAAAAATGCACATGTCAAATTAAAGAGCGCATTAATAGAACATTTATGGAAACAATATACTAATTCAAAGGATTCGTGGATTATGTTATGTCTATTTTTAGTAGTGATATTATCTTTTAATTTTTTGGTATAATGAATGTTCTGTGCCTTTTTTATGTCAAAATGTTTTTAATTTATGAAATTCAATGAAATTTGATGTTTGATATTACGTAATTATATTGTTATTAATATATTTAAATAATATGAAATAGTGAAATATATTTCATATATTATTTCATTTAGTATTATCAAATAACAAATTATAGTCTAATTGAAATTTTATTATTTGTTATTTGTTAACATAAAAATATAATAACAATAACATTGTGAATAAAAATGTACACGAAAAAATAAAGTTGGGTTAATTTTATAAAGTAATTTTAATAATAAAAAATGAAAGGTAAAAAAGAATATGCTAAAATATTTCTTTTTGGTGTGAAATATAGAGTTATGAGTTGGAGTAAAAAGTAGTGCAACATCTCCTTTATAGGAATACGTTAGAGATGCCCTAAAATGTGTAAAATTGGATCCTGTTGTTTTGTGAAAAATGTCAAGAATTGGAGTGATCAGAATGTATTGATTTTTATTGACAATTTGTTGAGATATTTTGATTAATAAATAATGTTTCTTTTTACCATTTCTAGTATGATTTTGATAGTTGGATTGTAATTAGTTATTCCATCAAAAGAAAGTTGACTCTTTGATAAAAGCAAAAGATAGATTCAACTTATTGCCTAATTTGTTTTTTTTACAGAAAATTTCCTCCTTCCATTAAATAGATCAACTTTGTGGGCATTTTTGTTGCACAAAACTTCCAGATCATGTCGACGAATTAATCTCTTACATTTTGAACTTTTCAAGTGCTGGGATGTGGAACATGACCTTCATTTTCTTCTTTTTGACTTCTAATTGCGCATTCACATGCAAAGGAAGGTATGTTTAGTTTGGTTTCAATAACGCGTTAACTATACTTTTTCCTTTACTGATGTGTAGATTAAGAATTGCCAACGTATTAAAGTATATACTTTTATTGCCTTCTTGTTATCTAACATTGATGAGTATCCTATTTCCCTGTCTAGATTATTTTCAGTTTTCAACGACATGTATTAATTGTTTCAAGGCCACATCGACAATGTTGTTGTTCTAAAGCAACAATATTATATCCTAAACAATACTGAAAATGAGGTGATCATCATTATCGAGGCTTACAGAATTGTCAGAGATCGACGCTCTTATCCTTCCAATCAGGACGTGAGAAACATCCATGGGAAGTTTGCATTCTTCTTATACGATAGCACATTAAAAGGTACATTTTTAGCAGTTGTAAGTTATTATACGAGGAATCTTCTCCGGAAAAGTAAAAATCATTTTTCATGCAATAGATGTATCATATAAAACATTCTTACGTGTATACATATATCTAAAGATAGGCGGAAGCATAACTAAAACAATCATACCTCCAACCATTGCTCCCCGAAAAGCTTGATCCACTAGTTAAATCCCAATGTCAAAAATGAAATGTTTCTGAATCTTCTAACCTCTCAAAACTCTCAAGTTAATGGTGTAAACTTTTCAAAATTGAAAGCTGAAGGTTAGGGACCCAAAACCAACCTATAAATGTCCATATATGGCTTTGCCTATTACAGAGACAATGGACAGCAACAGACCACAGACACATTCCAACATTCTTCCACTTGGTCCATATAATTCAATATTTACTATATAGAGGAACAAATATATGAATCATTGCGACAAATCCTCTTATAACAAGTAATATCTTCCATATATTACATTATATTATGTCTCTACACACAGTCCTTCAACTTAATGATTAAACCATATATTTATTCTAGGTCTAAACTTAATAAAGATTCTCAATACAACAAAATGAATATCTATAGGTACACACACAATATGAGAAACATCACATTGAATAAGAGTTTTATTTAAACTAATGTACATTCAATAACAGTATTTTACAAAACATAGTCCCATTTATACTACATGATCCTTAAACTGCTTAGGTGGCATACCTTTAGTTAAAGGATTCGCAATCATCAACTCAGTGCTAATGTGCTCAATGACCACTTTCTTTTCCTTAACACATTCTGTTATAGCTAAATACTTAATATCGATATACGTACTTCGACTTCCACTCTTGTTATTTTTAGCTATAAAATTGCTACTGATTTGTCACAGTATAACTTTAACGACTTAGAAATAGAGTCCACAACTTTAAGTCCAGATATAAAAATCTTCAACCATACAACATATGAGGTGGCCTCAAAACACGATACGAACTCAGCTTCTATAGTAGAAGTAGCAGTCAAAGATTGCTTAACACTTCTCCAAGATATAGCTCCACCGTCTAACATGAAAATAAAACCTGAGGTTGATTTTCTTGAATCATTACAACCAGCAAAGTCTGAATCGGAGTACCTAACTACTTCCATATTTTTAGTCCGTCTATACATAAGCGTGTAATCCTTCTTTTCTTGAAGATATCTCATCACTTTCTTTACAGCCTTCTAGTGATCAATACCTGTATTACTCTGATACCTTCCTAACATTCCAACTGCGTATGCAATGTCTAGTCTTGTATAGACTTAAGCATACATTAAGCTTCCAACAGCTAAAGCATATGGAATGTTCTTTATCTGTTTCTGTTCGAACTCATTTTTAAAGCATTGAATCAAATTGAATTTATCACCCTTCACTATGAGTGCTATACTCGGTGCACAATGTTTCATCTGAAATCTCTCTAAAATTTTGTTGATATAGGTCTTTTGAGACAATCCTAAAATACCTCGAGATCTTTCTCTATGGATCTTAATGTCAATGACATAATATGCCTCACCTATATCTTTCATATCAAAATTCTTTGAGAGAAATTGTTTCACCTTACATAGTAAACCCTTATCATTGGTTACAAGTAAAATATCATCCACATATAGCATAAGATAACAAATCTTGCTCCCACTAACCTTCTGGTACATACATTGATCCATGAGATTTTCTTCAAAACTAAATGAAGTGATGACTTCATGAAATTTTAAATACCATTATCGAGATGCTTATTTTAAGCCATATATGGATTTATTGAGCTTGTAGACCAAATGCTCACCATCACTAGAGGAGAATCCTTCTTGTTGTTTCATGTAAACCTTTTCCTCTAGTTAACCATTGAGGAACGTCATTTTTACATCCATTTGATGCAATTCAAAGTCAAAATAGGGTACCACGGAACCACAGATACTTCTTTTTGTCACTCAATGTTGCTTTGTGACGAGTAATAAGGTTCCTTCTTTTTGAGTAAATCCTTTAGTAATGAGTCTTACTTTATGTCACTCAATTTTGCCTTGTGAGTCTTTCTTTATTTTAAGGACTCATTTACACCCAATGGGTTTTACACCATTAGGCAGTGCAACGAGATCCCATACTCGATTACATGCCATAGAATTCATCTTATCTTTCATAGCATTGTACTATAAGTATAACTCTTTAGAACTTATGGCTTGCAAAAATATTTCAGGATCATGTTCGGCTCCGATGTTAAAGTTTGACTCTTGTAAATACACAATATAATCATTAGAGATACCTAATCACCTTACTCTAGTAGATCTCCTTAATGTTGTTTTAACATTCTCCTTAGAAGCATGTTGTGTAACTTGTTGATCAACAATTTCTTGTTGTTCCATATCAACAACTTGATCTATTGAATCGATATCAATTGCTTCTGGAATTTTAGTAATTGGTTGTCTAACACCTATTTTACTTGAGGGATGTGAATGACAATCGATCTATCACTTGAGTTAAAGGGATGAATTTCTTGATGTTCTAACATCTCGAAATCTATCACTCTCATTGATCAAGTCATTCTCAAGAAATTTTTCATTTCTTGATTCCACAATCCAAATGTTGTGAGATGGACAATAGCATCTATACCCCATAAATTTTTTAATATATCCAATGAAGTAACCACTCATGGTTCTCAGGTCTAGCTTCTTTTCTTGAGGATTATAAATTCTCACTTCAGACAGGCAACTCCAAACATATATATGTCGCAAACTTGGTTTCCAATCCTTAAATAACTCAAAAGGTGTCTTTAAGACAACCTTAGTGGGAACTCGGTTTAATATATACACAGCCATCTTTAGTGCTTCAGTCCATAAGAAATTAGGGAGGTTTACATTACTCTACATACTTCTCACCATATCTATTAATGTTCAGTTTCTTTTTTCTGTCACACCATTTTGGTTCAAAGAACTAGGTATAGTGTATTGGGCAACAATCCCATGTTCTTAAAGAAACTTAGTAAATAGACCAGGTGCTTATCCATTCTTTGTGTATCTACCATAGTACTCATCACCTCTATCTAATCTTACGATCTTAATTTGTTTTCCACATTGATTTTCTACTTCAGCCTTAAAAACTTTAAAGGTATCCAAAGTTTTGTCCTTAAAACAAAGTAAGTAGAGATACATATATTGTGAATAATCATCTATAAAGGTGATAAAGTATTTCGGACTATTAGCATTCATATTTGGACAACAAATATCTGTATGTATGATTTCTAATAGATTTGTGCTCCTCTTTTCACCTTTTTTAGATTTGTTTGTTTGCTTACCTTTAATACAATCGACACAAGTCTCATAATCAGAAAAAATCCAAAGTAATAAGCACCCCTTCATTTACAAATTTCTTAAGTCTCTCAATGGAGATGTTTCCTAATTTCTTATGTCATAACACAGAGGAACCTAATTCATAATACATCGTTTTATCCCCGCAGTAATATGCATAGAAGTATAAGCAGTGTCATTTCGTAATTTAAGAGAATAAAGACCATCAATCAAAACACCATGTCTAAGAACTTTGGATTTATTGGATAATTGAAAACCAGAATCTTTAAAATTAAAGGTAAAACCTAATGGTACAAGTCTTGAAACAGAAATCAAATTTTAAGAAAAACTTGGTACATAAAAGGTATTTTCCATATGTAAAATAAAACCACTGCTTAACGTCAAACTACAAGTGCCAATGTTTTCCACATGTGAACTCATCTTGCCTGCTGAATAGATGTAGTGTTCACTTCCCACTAGTTTCCTTAGGTTGTGCATACCCTGTAAGGTAATTGAAACATAGATTGTTGAACTAGAATCAATCCACCATGTGTTATGATTAACACTAACCATATTAGATTCTTAACAAATAAATGAAAGGTGAGTATCTTTCATTTCAAATTATTTCTTAAATTTTAAGCATTCTTTCTTCATGTGTCCCCTCTTTTTGTAGAAGAACCACTTTGATGCTTTCTTTATCTTAAGCTAAGGAGGAATCTTGCCTTTTCCCTTATTTTTTCCCTGTCCTCCTTTTTCTTTCCCTACGTAGTCAAGTTCACATTTTCACCCTCTTCAATAGCCAATCTTCCTTTTTCTTGAGAACACATGATCAACAGCTCATTAATTGACCATTTGTCTGTATTTGTTTTGTGAGAAATTTTTAAAAGACCATATTGTTAAGGTAGAGTGTTCAGAATAAAATGAATTAAGAAAGATTTGGACATTTTCACTTCTAAAGCTTCTAACTGAGCCGCTATGTCCTTTATTTGCATGATATGATCATGCACACCTTTTATCCCAGTGAGCCTTATAGATGATAATTGCATTATTAAAGTGTCGGCAAAAGCCCTGTCAGATGTAGCAAATTGCTCATCGATCGCTTTTAGAAGATATTTCACTTTAGTATGTTGTTCAACGGAACCACGGATACCAGTAGATATCTTAGTCTTTATGAACATCACAGAGAGAAGATTTGATCGCTCCCATTTGTCATAAAGACTAAGGGTGCTAGTTTCAGTGATAGCAGGTGGTTCATCTTTCCTTATAGCATAATCTATATCCATCCAGCCCAAATGAAGAAGGACTCTCTCCTTTCATACCTTATAATTATCACCCTTTAATTCGAGAATGTTACACTTAATTTTAGAGATATTTGCAGGTAAAATAACTGCAAAACTATTAAGCATACATGCTTAATAACAAAATTATGAGACCAAAATTGTTATGTTTTACTAATGTAAATCATGCATGAATTCAGGAAGCTAGTGACATAAAAAATTCTACTCAATTAAATCCATTTGATAAAACTATCAAATTATGTTCCTTTTCTTAATTCCCGTGGGTAAATCAAGAAATATAATGTGATATTTTATCCTAATTAATCATATACATATAACAAAAATTCCTGTGGGTAAATTTTATTATATATATATATATATATGATTAATGTAACATCCCGATACCCATGTTAAGGCTAGAATAGACAATTATGAGAAATTTATGTTAAATTAGGAAATTGCATGTCATGCATAAGTTAATTGTGACATACACATTTATTTTGTACATTCATATGATTGTACATGCATTCATTGGCATTTTCAGGTAAATTGGCTTATAAATGGAAATGATGGATTTAATTGGAGTGTATTAAATGTGATTTGGCTATTTTTGTACATTTTGGGCATTTTGATATTTTTGGTGAATTATTTTGAGCTGAAAATTTATTTGGAGAGTGTTATTATTATTTCCGAATTTTTGGTGAATTTTTCAAAAAAAAGACAAATAGGAGTGTGACACGTGGCAGCCTCACATGCATCACAAATGGATTACATGCATGGGTGCCACGTGTAAGTAAAAAAAAAAGAGAGAGAGAAGAAGAACACTTCTTCAGCTCTTTCGGTGTTCCTCTCTAGACATTATCCAATTCTCTTCTTTGAACATTTATCACCGAAACACTTGGTCCATATTTTCTGTTTTGACAGTCCATATATTGGTCTGTTTTCTTTCGTCTTTGATTTTCCCCAACCACTGAAACTTGTCCTTCAATATCACTGCTAGAATTTTTCTGAAATCAAGTAAGTTGTGTTTTCTGATTTTCTGGATATTGTAAATGATTATGATGATGATTGTCTGTATAAATCAATACATGCATGAGAAGGTTGGCAGTAGAGTTACGGTGAATAACCTTGAGAAATGAGAGATGAAGGTCGGTGAATTAGATAGTGCAGAAAAGTAGTGTTTGCTCTGTTACCTTGCCATGTACTGCAAGTGTGTTTAAAAGTGGTGTTAAATGAGTTTAGAGCTAAATTTTTGGTGATAATATGATGTGGGAAAAAATTTTAAATAGAGAATGCGGGATATGATGAGCGTGCTTTTGTAGTGAAACTAATACTGTAAAAATGAAAACACAGTGGAGAGTACGCTTGAAGTTTCGGTTTTGGTAGTCAATATTTTATGAACTTGTAAGTGATTGATTTTGAACCGTAAAAGGAGTTAAATGAAGTTAAAGAGTGGATTAAAAAATGAAAGAATATGCATTAGAAGGAAATATGAGAATTCGAAGATTTACAGTAGAGAGAGAGTTGATGATGGTAGAGAGAGAGAGTTGAAGATGGTAAAATAATGTATGATTGGTTTTGGTGTTGGAATATAAGCTTGAATTTGAGTTGTTTTGGGATTAAGTTGAGATGATATGGAAGTGAATAAGAGGGATAAATATAAGGGTATAAGTTTGTGATGAGGAATTAAGTAGAAGAGAGGAAGAAGATGGAGTGTTGCTGCAAAAATGTGGAGAATCACGTGTAAAAACGTGATTCTACCGTAAAAAGGTGGTAGTTGCATTTGTAAGTTTATGAACAGAGTATTTCATTGAACAGACCTAAGTCTTTTGGCTATAACTTTTTCATCCAAAATCTAAATGACTTGAAACTTAGACCAATGGATTCCTAAGACATTTTTCTTTCTCTCCATAAAAATTTAGAGTTATCTGAATTGATTTGAAGGTGATTGATAGGATGAAAGTATGGAAGTCTACTAGAATGTTATGAATTGGAAAATTTTCATGGTCATGCTTTGGTTTTAAAATTATAACTTGAGGTGTAGATATCTGAATGAGTTGGTTTTTGATTCATAGTAGACTAGAGACATATGTCTACAACTTTTGTGAAGAAGTCGAATTTTAATTCTATCTCTATGATTTTCAAATTGGCATGAAACTGAGCCTTAGCTTAGATTGTAGCATTACTAGGGACAGAAATCATGTTCTATGGTTATTGAATAAAATGTACTGATGTGGGCCTAATTAGGCTAAGGTGTCTTCACCAAAGTTGTATCTTATTCTCTTAGCTTTAAATTGGTATAAAGGTTGTAATTTTTGGATATCTGAGCTGAAAGATATGAGTTGTACAAT
>JAOTAY010000007.1:8156485-8177664 GCA_025629805.1 Erythroxylum baracoense | reverse complement strand
ATCTCAAATTCTCAATTGAAGCTCAATTGCTCAAATTCAATCTCATTAATCAATAATTCTTATTCAATATCACCATATCACAAGCCAAAAACTAATACATTTTTTAATTTTGAATTCAACATTCACAAAACCATTCATGATTTTCAACTTCAATATCCAATTATCTATTCCATTCCTAGCCAAAATCTAACATGCCATTCAATTCCAATCCCCTTCGGAGGACCAACACAATTCCACAAATCCATAATTTCATTTTCAACCATTCTAAGTTTTCAACACAACCGGCAACCCACCAACACAAATGACAACTTTCAACCGATCATTCCAAATTTCCAACACAAGCACAACCCACCAAGTCACCAACACAAATCCATTTTCAACCCACCAACACAAATCCGTTTTCAACCCACCAACACAATCAAAGATTCATAATTCATTGAAAAATGAAAAAAATTCGAAACACTAACACACACCCAAGATCGGGTCTTTGTCGGGATGGTGAGGTGGCTGGTCGGGTGACTGCCTACTGTGGGTGCGATGGCGACGAGGGCGAGGAGAGGAGACTGCGGGTGCGGGTGCGGGAGAGGAGAGTCGGAGACTGTGGGTGCGGGTGTGGGTGCGATGGCGAGGATGAGGAGCAGACGGCGGTGGCGAGCAACAGACGACGGTGGTGAGAAGACGGCAGGTGCGGGAGAGGAGAGTCGAAGACTGTGGGTGTGAGTGCGGGTGCGAGAGAGGAGACTGCGGGTGCGGGTGCGATGGCGAGGACGAGAAGCAGAAGACGGTGGTGAGAAGACGGCGGCGAGCGAGAGAGAGAGAGGAGAGTGACAGAGAGAGAAGCAGAGTGAGATGTGAGAGTCGGGGGCGGTAGGGTGGGGGTAGGTAGTAAATTAGGTTAAACTTCCGGAAATTGCAATTTCCGAAACTTACGGTATCGACCAAAATTAATGGTTCCAGCTGGTACCTACCGGTATCGGCTGGTATTTGCGGCCGGTACCGACGTTAAGGATTTCGTACCAATTTTCGACCGGTACGGTACCTTCCAGCCGGTATCAACGGTTACGGTACGAAATCCGTAATACTGCGTTCAAGACCAACTACATCGCATCTTCAAAAATAGAAGAAAAAACTAAAATAGAGAAAAAAATGAATTCCAATCCGCCAGTAAATTTGACTAAGAATGCTAGCATCACTTTATTACTGTTTATGTTTTCTTTTCTTTCTTGTTTTTATTTTTCAGCTCTTTTTTCTGTTTTTCTCTTTCTCTTTCTTCCTTTTTTCTGTTTTTCATTCATTTATGCTTTTTTAATTCTTTCATTCTTTATTTTGTTATTTAAACAATATTCTAATATTTTTATTATATGTTTATTTAGGTAATTATAACTTTATAGTAATTTTAAGGTTTAGACTTATGTTTATAAATATTTTCATTATACGCTTATAACTTTATAATTATTTAATTATGAATAAATATTTTAAATAAGTAATTTAAAATATATCCATCATAAAGCATCAAATAAGTAAACCATAAATAAATTGATATTAATAGTCGAATAATAAAATAAATTACGAATAAAGATATAAGGCACACATACATAAATATTAATAGTCAACTAGTAGTGCTAAATTAAAAAAGTACAAGCAAAATATAATTAACTACTAATACAGAATCGAAAAATTTAATAATCAGGTAGATCGGTTTCTTCTCTATCAATATTAGTAAAATATTCATCAAAAATATTATTTCACGAATTTGGTTGTGGCTGTGGTTGATGGGTTTGATGCAATGATTGTTTGAGAATCTTTGTTTGTTTAGTTGCAATATAAGCCCGACGACTAGGATCTCTAATTTGATTAATGTCTTGGGACATAGTTTTGATTTCTTTTTTTGTTGCTTTAAAGCCAACTTCTATCTCTAAATCTCCATCTTCTGTCTAGTCATTTCAAACGTTACTTGTCTATCTTAGCTTTGTTTTTTCAATAACTCAATAACCTCTCGATTTTCATCTCTAAGATTATTTATCTCAAAAGAAGATTTTTTCTCAATTTTTATCTTCGTTTTGGCCTTCTTCACCCCAATAGGCCTTTTGGATGAAGAGTCGTGAGCTTCGTCATCATTCAAATTTATACTGAAGTCAGAAAGCACAGGAGGTATCAATACCTGATATTTAGGTGTCAGATTATCGGATTCTAATGACACATAGCTGGAAGTTTGCCTCAGGTAAATTTATCTTGGTGTGATGAAATTATAATTAAACTTTTCCAAATCTTTGATAATGTTCTAGACATGATCATATTTGAAACTTGTTTTGCAATTAACATCTTGTGTTAGTAACACCTTTGCACGATCCACCTACAAATAATGTATATATATATTTGTTAGTTATGCATCCACCAAGTATATATAAAATTTCAATAATTAAAAATTTTAGAAACTCACAATATCATGATCTGATACACCACTGGGATTCATATTTTCCATCTGTTTGATGCATGCTCGTAATTTTTTAACAGCTTGAGCTATTTTTTGCTATTGCTCTTGTGAAGATCTCTTATTACGTTGTACCCACCCATCAGTTGCCTCCTTGTTATATACCTCTTCAATTCCACCTCAAAAGTGGTCATAAGTTTGATGCCTCCTAACATTCGGATCTTGCAAAATCTCTATATAAACCTGACATAAGAGCATATCTTCACTAGTGCTATATCCAGTGGATCGAGAAACATTTTTCTTTAAAAGTTGATGTACTTATGAGAATGTAATATTTAGGAAGAAGAAAAGTGAAATTCTTGGTTTGAAATAGTGATTTGCTTAGATACTCTATCTTTCATATTTATAGATCTGTAGATGAATATTATCATTATCTCAATCGTTCGATTGGATTTCATCATCATCTCAACCTTCGAATGGATTACATCCTTAATCATTTGGGAGCTTATCATAAACCTTATCCACATTAGATAAGATTAATGGATTTCATTTAAATCTTAACCGTCCGATTGGATTTCATCATCATCTCAACCGTTATCATCAACCTTATCCATATTAGATAAAATTGATGGATTTGATCATCATCTCAACCGTTCGATTGGATTTCATCATCATCTCAACTGTTATCATCAACTTTATTCATATTAGATAAAATTGATAGATTTCATCATCATCTCAACTGTCTGATTGGATTTCATCATCATCTCAACCGTTTGATTGGATTTCATCGTCATCCCAACCGTTATCATCATCCTTATCCATATTAGATAAAATTGATGGATTTCATTCAAATCTCAATTGTCTGATTAGATCCAATTAAATTTTGTCATCATCTCAACCATTATCATCAACCTTATCCACGTTAAAAAAATTGACAGATTTCATCCAAATCTCAACCGACCGATTGGATTTCATCATCATCTCAACCGTTATCATAAACCTTATCCACTTTAGATAAAATTGATGGATTTTATCTAAATCTCAACCGTCCAATTGGATCTGATTAGATTTTATCATCATCTCAATCGTTATCATCAACTTTATCCACGTTAGATAAAATTGATATATTTCATCGAAATCTCAACTGTCTAATTGGATTTTATCGTCATCTCAACTGTTATTATAAACCTCATCCACATTAGATGAAATTGATGAATTTCATCCAAATCTCAACTATCTGATTGGATCCGATTGAATTTCATCATCATTTCAACTGTTATCATCAACCTTATCCACGTTAGATAAAATTAATAGATTTCATCCAAATCTTAACCTTCTAATTAGATTTCATCATCATCTTAACCATTAGATAGATTACATCCTTAATCATTTGGGAACTTATCATCAACCTTATCCACGTTAGATAAAATTGATGGATTTCATCCAAATCTAAACTGTCTAATTAGATTTCATTATAAAATTAACCATTGGATAGGTTTTATCAGTATCTCAACCATAGCAAGAAATTCTATAAATATCATCCTTTACTAAATCAAATATGCATCAATTTATTGTAATGGATTATGATAATAGAGGTCCTTCTAATATCAAATTCCAAAAGATGCTATTATCTTCATCTTCATATTCATCGTCATCATCATCAAGTGATGATAAACTTGAGTTGATGATGCTTAAAGATGAAACAGTCATATATAATTTGATACAGAATAATAACTTAGTAATTGAGCTTCTTTGTAATCAACAAAACAACCAAGTTGGGCATCGTGGCTCTATCCTAGGGCATATAGTGATCAATTGCAATCGTGAAGCTACATATCATAATTTGTTGTTAGATTGATTTTGTGAAAATCTGCGATATAATGATAATATGTTTTGACATTGATATCAAATGTCCTGAAGTTTGTTCCTTCATATTGCTGATGCTATAAAAGGGCATGATATCTATTTCTAATAATGAAGAGATGTACTTGGTAGACTTGGATTATCAACTATACAAAAAATAACAGCCGCATTCTGGATGTTAACATATGGTATACCTACGAATGCTATGGATGAGTATGTTAAAATTGGTTAGTCAATAGCAATTGAAGGCTTTAAGAGATTTTGTCATGCCATTTTCGAGATTTTTGCTAAACGGTATCTTAGATCACCAAATGCTAACGATATTGCAAGGCTTCTTCATATTGGTGAGCAACATGGTTTTCCAAGAATGTTAGGTAGTTTTGATTGTATGCATTGGAAGTAGAAAATTTTTCCGACGGCTTGGTCGAGACAATATGCTAGACGATCGGGATCACTAACTGTTATTCTTGAAACTACTGCTGATTATAGTCTATGGATATGACACACTTATTTCGGTGTGCCAGGTACAAATAATGACATTAATGTGTTGGAATCATCGCATTTACTTTCTAATCTTGCTCAGGGTTTTGCTCCTCCTACTCATTATATTATTCAAGGAAAAGATTATAATATGGGATATTATTTAGTTGAGGGGATTTATCTGAAATATTCCATCATTACGTGAAAAATTCATGAGCCATGTTTTGTAAAGAAAAAAATATTTTGCAATGAGACAAGAGTCATGTAGGAAGGATATGGAGCTTGCATTCAGAGTTCTACAATCATGAATTGTGATTATTGTAAGACCGACACATTTTTGGAAAAAAAAAAGTGTTGCATGATATCATGACTGCTTGCATTATTTTGCACAATATAATTGTTGAGGATGAATGTGATCTTAATGGACCAATCACAAGTTTAATGGAAGCACCAAAACTAACTGTAGAAAGGGTGACAAATGAAGATACCTTATTTCAACAATTTCTTGCCCGGGATAAACAAGTCAAGGATAAAAAGGCATATATCGAATTAAGGAATGCATTAATAGAACATTTATGGAAACAATATACTAATTGAGAGGATAAGTGAAATATGCTATGTCTATTTTTAGTGATGATTTATCTTTTAATTTTTTGATATAATGAATGTTCTGTGCCTTTTTTATATCAAAATGTTTTTGATTTATGAAATTCAATAAAATTTAATGTTTGATATTACGTAATTATATTGTCATTTAATGTATTTAAATAATGTGAAATAGTGCAATATAACTCATATTATTTCATTTAGTATTATCCAATAATAAATTACAATTTAATTGAAATTTTATTATTTATTAACTTAAAAGTATAACACTAATAATATTGTGAATAAAAATGTACACAAAAAATAAAATTGGTTTAATTTTATAAAGTATTTTAATAATAAAAAGTGAAAGGTAAACATGAATATTCTAAGAATATTCCTTTTTGGTATGAAAAATAGAGTTGTAAGTTGTGGTGAAAAGTACTATAGTATCTCCAAAACTCCAATTTGGAGGAATGAGTTGGAAATGCCCTAAACATGAGACCACATAAAGTTAGTATAATTTTTAACCATTTTAATCAAACTTTGAAACGGTTAATTGGAATTTATTTGATTACTTTATGGCTTTAGGTAATATTCTATTTTTATACTTATTCTAAAATTTCAGTTAATTAAATTCTCTTCCACTTTTCATTCTTGTTTATAGTCACTTTTTATTTCAAATTTTTTTAAAAAACTAGACATATTCGTTTTCAAAAGTTTCAGAAAAGTCAATTTTCTGCTAGAAATTATCCATGTTTGTTTATTGATTATTACCCAAAAATTAGAAAATCAAAGTTATCGTGATTTAAGTTCTCAATAAAAATAATGAATTGTAAGAATCTTATTAAAATAAGTTTAAAAATTCTTCAAGATTACGAATCAAATTCATAATAATCATGATTTAAATTTAATTCAGATAAATTGTAATTTTTTTAATCCTAAATGTTATATTATTCATTTCATTCACCAAAAGAATATAAAAAATCTAAGAATTTTATATCCTTAATTTTATTCGACCTTTTATAATTAAACCTTTTCATATGCCCTAAATTTTGATGCCAATGGTTTTTCAATAAGAGGTTTGAGTTTATTTTATTTTTCATATCATATGTTAGGATTTTTGTTTAGCTTTGCATAATTCTTAGGTGTTGGGATTAATTAATATTGTGCTTGTTAGGTTTTCAAACTTCAACAAAGTTTAATTAGTCTTTAGTTATGTTTGAGTTTGTTAGCCTTTGATTGAGAGTTGCACATAACTAATATTGTAGGTTTAGGAAATGTAAGTTTTGGAATTCAAATGATGGCAATAAATAAGGTGGATTCAACTAAATGAGATAAAGAACTTTTAAAAGTTATTTTAACCTAATTGTACTTAATTTAAACTTAATTGAAAGATTAGGTAAAATTTGAGTTTAATATAAAATTTCACAAGAGTTACAGAATCATTTGTAAAATTGCAGAAATTTGAAAGCTAACTTAGTTTAATTTATTCTTTTTTTCTTAGAAGTTCACAAGTTGATTTGATGATACTTTAAAATGGAAAAAAGTATAGAGATCAATTTAAGGATTTGAAATAAGTTGGGGGATGATTTAAAAATATCAGACATAATTGCAAATTTATTCTATGGAAATGTATAATGGTATGTGCAACAAATCATATATTAAAAGAAGTTAAAGGGAGAGATTACAAATCCAAATATCGGAAGAGCCCCTAAATTGGGAATATCTAACTAGCTTATGAGTTTTATATTTTAAGAGTTAAATACGAACATATAAAGAGAAACAAAATCTTTGCAAAATAGCATTAAATCAAATACGAACATAAGCAAATATAAATACATCGTTGTTGAAAATATTAGTTTATGCCCTTGCAGCCAATCAATTGGATGTAAATTAATGTATGACATTATTTTAATTAATGAAAAAGGCATTATTTATCTTTATGTATTAATTTAATTAATATTTTATGTTTTAATACTAAGGCCCCGTTTGGTTGACGGGAAAGTAAAGTAAATTTGGAATCTGATTCTTCGGGAAATAAATCTATGGAAAGTAAAGATATTTACATGTTTGGACACTTATAAAAATTTTAATAGGAAAATTAGGTGAATTCTTATTATAATGTTTGGTATGTATCAGTATTTCATGGAATGTAATTTAATTTTGACTTGTGCTTCCATTTATATCCCTATTGAATAAAAATTGAAATTTTTAAATAATCTTAATTTGCAATACAAGTTATATTATTATATGTTAATTTTTTCATTTATAATATTTTAATCATATAATATTGTTTTACTAATCTTAATATTATTAATTTTCTACTTATTATTAATTTTATTATTACCAAATTTATTATTTTTATCAATTAAATTATTATTATTATAAAATTTATTATTCTTATTAATTTTATTATTCTTAATAATAATAATAATATTATTATTAAATTTATTATTCTTATTAATTTTATTATTATTATTATTACTTTCTACTTATTATTATTCTTATTATAACTAATTTTATTAATTTTATTTATTATTATTACTATTATTACTATTCATAATAACAATAATTGTTAACTTTCTACTAATTATTAATTTTATTATTTTTATCAATTATATTTATTATTATTATTATTAATTGTATTAGTATTATTAGTATTATTATTATTATTATTATTATTATTATTATTATTATTAAATTCCTTATTATTATAAAAGAATTGTCGTAGAGTTGAGAGAGAAGGAATAGTTGAATTGGCTAGTGTATTTTTTAGATTAAATTCCTGAGGAAAGTAATCTAAATACCAAGGGAATGGTGTGATTTAGAATCCAAGGAAAGTGCTACTACTTTCCTTAGATTGGGAAAGTTTTTACTTTCCTAACTACTCAAAAAAATGGACCAAACATAATAATATAAATTTTAGGAAAAAGATTACTTTCCTAAGCAAGAATCCATGCCAACCAAACAAGGCCTAAAGGTAAAATCTTTGGAATAATTATTGTGTAATTGAAATTATGATGAGATCATAATTATGATATTCAATTTGCACTTATGCATTGTTCCTAATGTTCATAGTTGTAGTTTCATTAAGTCGGGATATTATTGAAACGATAAAACTAACACACATTATGTTTATTTCTTACGAAGAAAGTAATTGATCTCATAAATTAAAATGTGAAGATACTTAAACTAATATGTAGGAGATTATTAGAGAATAAGTCAACGAACTGACCCGATTATGAGAATTATGAACGTAATTTTACTTATGTGTTTGTGGATTATCTCATTATGATGGTTGTATAATTAATCTTCAGACTTGAGATTACCAAGGTATCTCGTGTGGGAATTATTATGTTTTAATGCTACTTATGAATCGTCATATAATTCAGTCGGTAGTACTTGGATGCAATATGAACCATATAGAGATAGTTAAGTAAGTCAATAAAAGATTTGTCACTCCAAAGTAATGAGAGAGAATGTTCTACTGTTCTTGATTAGTAATGATTTGTAGAATTCTCTGGCCAGAGTGAATTGACATTTAAAAAGTGTTGGAATCCAACTGTTATCAAATCACGGACGTAGTGGACAAAAACTTTTTACGGATTACGAGGGGATCCCGATAATTGAATAAACTTGAATAAAATGAAAAACAAATTAGAAATTGTACCTTGTTTGTCTTCTTGTTGAAAAACTTTTGAAACCTTTTCAATTAATCAATCACAAGCTGTTCAACTATTCAGTCTCTGATGGTATCCACAAAGCAATTCTCAAGATTGATTTTGACAGGAAGAAGACAAAGTGCTAGCTTCTAAAATGTTCTTCCTTTTTTAAATAGAAAAACTATGAGGGTCTTTAATTAAAATTAAATTTCTTTAATTATATTTAGAATTTGAATATCTCATATTTGATTCCCAAAGTTTCTTAAACTTTATAATTAAGTCCAACTTAATCAAATTGATTTTTCTTTCACAAATTGCTCTTTAATGTGTGATCATTAGGTTCCTAATAAATTGGCAATGATTATAAATTACAATTCTAATTCAGAATTAGAAATAGATAAATTAAAATTTCTTTTAGTTTATCTTTAATTCTCCAATTAAATAATTCATAATCATAAATCATGATTGACATCTAACAACATGTCATGATTACCCAAATATCAGGAATGTCAAAGTCATTGACTTAAATTGTCCATGCATGGCTATGATGTATAATTTAATCCTTTCGTCATTCAATATGCTAATTGGACAGAGTATAGGTACAGTGTCTACTCTTACCATCTCTACTCCTTTTACAAGCTTAGAAGTTAAGTAGATCTTATTCAAATTACATCCCCCTAAAGCTTTAGGCCTTGATGGGTTCACTATTGGATTTTTAAAAAAACTTGGGAAATTACAGGCATTCTATTTATTGAAATAGTCTTAGAGTGTTTGTCCTTTTGTAAAATGATGAAGGAGGTAAATGACACTTACATTTTTCTTGTTCCCAAAAAGATAAATCCAAATACTTTGACTGACTTCAGACTCATTTCTTGTTGTAACGCAGTTTATAAGATAATTGCCAAACTCCTTGTCAATAGATTAAGGTATGTCTTATCTTCAATCAATATTCCTTCCTAGAGTGCATTTATTCAAGGCATATCAATAAGGGATAACATACTATCTATGCAAGAGATTTTAAAGGAGTATAATTCAAGAAGAAATATTAAAAGCTGTTGCTAAAAAATTGATTTTTTCAAGGCCTTTGACACTGTTGACTGGGATTTCATACATATTTTCTTGGAAGTTCTAGAGTTCCCTACTTCTTTCTTTGCATAGATTAGGATGTGCTTAACTATGACTTCAATCAGTATTCTTGTGAATGGGCTTCCTACCAAGCCTTTATATTATGATTAAGGAATTAGACAAGGGGACCCTCTCTCTCCTTACCTATTTACTCTAGTTATGGAAGGCCTCTCTCGACTCATTAACAAGGTTATTGGTTTTAATGATAGGTTTTTCTATCATAATAAATGTAGAGCTTCTAAGCTCACTCACTTTATGTTTACGGATGATTTTATCCTTCTTTTGGGAGCAGAAACCCATTTAGTGAAGTTGTTTAAGGAACTTCTTATGCAATTCTCCAAATGGCTAGGTTTGTAAGTGAATGTCAAAAAAGTAGTTTATATTGATCAAAACATGTGAGGAATACTAAGGAACTCTCCAGGATTATTGAAGTTCATATTCATAACCTTCCTCTTAAATATCTAGAAGTTCCTATCTCATATACAAAGCCTAAGTATTTTGATTGCATTTCACTCATAAAAAGGATTAAAGCTAGAGTTAATGCTTAGTAGTATCAATTTCTATCACTAGTGGCAAAGGTTACTCTGATAGTTTCTGCTCTTGCCAATCTTTCTGTTTATTGGATATCCCATCTTATTCTACCCAAAAAGATAAGCAAGGAGATTGATAGCATTCTAAAAGCTTTCTTATGGTTTGGATATTTTGCGAACTCTAATAAAGACAAAGTCAAATGGAGTAAGGTGACTATACCTAAAAAGCAAGGGTGTTTAGGGATCGTTTCTATTTCTCTTATGCAAAAAGTGCTAATGTGCAAAACGATTTGGATGCTTATTAAAGATAAATAAGCTATCTGGGTAAAATGGATACACGAAACATATCTCAATACTGAAAGTTTTTGGCAATTGTTTGCCTCCAATGAGTACTCTTGGTACTTATTGCAAATGTTGAAACTAAGAAAAGAGGCTTTTTCTTTGATAAAACATGTTTTACGAAATGGTGAGAATATCTGGATATGGTTCAATAAGTGGACAGATCACAGTCCTTTAATACAAAGAACTGAACTATCCAATCTTACGAATAGGCTTCCTCTTAGCTCCAAAGTAGCTTCATTGATGAATCATTCTTAATAAGCAGACAACTTTAGGGGATTCAATTTAATTGTCTGATATCTTCCTCAAATTACCAATATCCACCGACAGGATGTAGTTACTTCGGTCCCGGATACGTCAAGTATTTTTTCTAACAAATCTTACTATAAAGCTTTTCAAGAAGGAGGCAAGAATGTTCCTTAGTTCAATTTCCTTTGGAAACATTCCCTCAATCCAAAAGCCTTTATTTTCACATGGTTGGTAATCATGAATAAGATTCTTACAAAAGATAGATGGTTTGGTACCTATGACCTGATTTGTATGCTTTGTAAAGAGACTAAAGAGGATAGAGATCATCTATTCTTCCAGTGTAGATATTCTAAAGTGTTCTGGAGTAGAATCTTACACTTATTATCTGAAGCCTCCCTTAATTATGATTGGTCCTCAACCTTAAACTGGAACATTTGTATTGCTAATTAGAGGTTACAAGATGCCCCAATATGCAAAACTACCTTCATTACCACTATCTAGTCCATATGGAAGGAAAGAAATAGGAGGATCTATAAAAATGAGGAAGTTAACAAGTACAACTTAGATGAAGATACTATTAATTGGATCTGAGCCACTATGATGGCCAAATTTGATCAACTTGCTCTATCCTTAGGAATGAAGACTAGATGGCATTTGTAGCATTTTCTATTAATTACATTCAGCTTTGTAATTTGTTTTTGACTTAAGTATTGTAATTTATTTCTTAATGAACTTATTGTAATGTATGAGGTAGCTTCCCTATAGTTCAATCAATTATTATTCACATTTTAAAAAAACATTTGATTTTTTATTTTAGGATCTCCTAATAGATACAGAAAAAAGTCACTTAATGCCTTACTAAATTTAAGAGTTAAGACGTAATTTTTTTTATAAGGGTTGTCTAATCTTAAGTTTTTGGATGTTGCCTAATATTAAGTTCTATTGGTGACTATAACTTTTTACACTGCCTAAAAAATGGTATGTAATTATTAAATAAATAATGAAGCCTAATAAATTTTTTTAATAAAATTAGACAAGTTGAGAAAATGTGTTAAGATAGGAATGAGTTAATGTCATTTTTGTTGACCAAAAGTTAGAGAGTTTTTATCAATAAGTCCTTATTTCAAAATGTTTGAAATTACTAATTGTGTCAACTTAAGTGGCTCCTCCTATGAAAATGACACATTTTTTTAAAAGAAAACTAAAATATTTATCAATAAAACATGCCACCTAAGATAAGAACAAAGGAACTAAAATGAAAAACTAGCAGAACACTTTAGACACTTAAAGTTTAATAAGAAATACTACTACTAAAGTATAATCTACCAAATAGAAAGAGGCAAGAAGAAGCTAAGAACGAAAAAAAAGCTAAAGAAAAAAGAAGATTAAATGTTCCAGTTGCTAGTAATGAGATGACTAATCATAGTATTGACATTTTTGATGATTGTAAATTCTCTGATCTATAGCTAACATTATCTGCTAAGATTAATAGGAGTGATGTGTGAAGTCTTGAAAATTCTATTATTTCTTTATTTTGATAAGTAAAATATGAAGATGAAAGCCATTTTAAATAAAATATTATCACCTTTACATTTATGATTGATTTGTGAGTCCTAATCACAAGTTGCTGCCAAGTATAAGCATTACACTGTACCAATAGAGAGAAGCATTTCAGACCACAAGGAAGTAGGAGTAGTTAAAGAATAGGTGATCCAAGTGATTTACCTTCCACTTTGCAAAGAGAATAGAGATTTTTAGGAAGGGGAAAGGAAAAAATTGATCCTTAGTCTAAAACTTCTTCTTAATAACCAAATATAGAAGGAAATTATATTTAGGAAGCCCATTAAGGAACCAAACCAAGTCATACTAGAAAACAGAAGGAGGGAGACAACCGCTGAGAATTTGTAGAAAGAGAGGTTAATGAAATTAATTTAATTATAAAATAGTCAAACAACCTTGTCTTCTCTAAAGTTGTTAACGTGGAAAGTAGGGGTTTAGTCTTATTTAAGAAAAAGCTCTCTACTGATCTAGAGGCTAACCCTGGGAGTTGTTGTAGATGATGGTTTGAACTTTAATGTGAAGAGGTAATCCTTCAATGATGGATATGATATTCAAGCATCTTCGAGGGGACCTAATGGATATCAATTATTGTGATAGAACCAGGTCCCTCTCTAGCTAACAGTGATGAATTTAACAGCATCCATTACCATTTTCACCAACTTATGAATTTTATTTATAGTCCAAAAAGAATCAAGTTTGGCTTTAGTTATCTAGAAGCTTTTCCTTTTTAAGAAATGAGTATTAATTTACCTCGCCCAAAATCATTCATGGTATATGAAAAGTTTCCATATTATTATAAATTATTCATTAATTGAATGAAATGTACTCCCAGCCCCCTTTAGATTTTGAAAAGACAATTCTTTCCAATTAAATTTAGCCTTGGTAGAATCCTTTCACTCACTAATCTATAAGAAAAATTTCATGACTCTTTCAATTAATTCAACTATCTTCATCTAGAGAAGAGATCAGGCACACAAATATGTGTGAAGGCCACTCAAAATTGAATTTATTAGTTGCCTATATAAGAAATTTTTTATTTATGATTTGCCTATATATAAAAAATTGTTGTTCAAGATGTCAATTCTTTTTTACACAAGATTAGATTGTGGTAAATAGACTTTATAGGTAAGCCTTGTGGCTATTAAAGGATAGTTAATCAAGATTAAAATTAGTAAAATAAGAGAGTTGGCTTGTAAAGTTTGAGTTACCTATAAAGAAAAAGAGGCCACTCTTGTAAACATTGATCCTTAGCCTTGAAAAATTACTAAATTTCTTCTAATGATTCCATATAAATTTTGATAAAAGGAATGAGCCTTGTAAAAAAGAAGCAAGTCATTGAAAAATGAGAGGTTAAAGAATTGTATTAAAATTTTTTGATTCTTACATTGTTGGAAGAAATCAATACCTAATAAGGAATTCTATGCAAAGAGAAAAAAGATAAAGGAAGAGAAGGTCACCTTATCAATCTTTTGCCTCCTTTAAAGATAACAGTAAGGTTCCTATTAATAAGAATACCATAAAAAGTGGTGGAGATATATTATGCCCTTAGGAAATATGAAAGCTTTTAAACTTTAATATTGAGGCTCCATTCTATAGAGTCAAAGGTTTTATTAAAATCAATCTTGAGAAAAAACAACTTTTGAAATTAGGTAACCTGTGATAATTATGGTGAAGCTTTTGGGCCAATAATAAGATATCATCAATACTGTAACCTGAGCTAAAAGCAATATGAGAAGGATCAATGAGAGTCGTTAACACCTCTTTAAGTCTATTAATAAGTAATTTAAAGATAATATAAATTAATTTGTGCATGATTATTGGTGTAAGGATAGAAAGAATTTTTAGAATCAGAATTTTTGGGAATAGGGTGATGAATGTCTTATTGAATTCTTAAAGAAGTTTGTCATTATAGAAGTTTTCATGTATTATTATGGTAATAGTATCTCCAACTAGAAGATGAGTTAGTTAAGATTGTTAGAGTTTGGAGCCTGGTTAGCTTCAATTTTTTCTTATGTTCCCTCTATATCTAGTACGCAGATTGACGTGGTGATGAACTTGGCTTTCTCCTAAAAGATAGTAAAAATATTGAAGTACTTATAAGCTAATTTTTTAATCCTCTCTTGGTTAGTATTGCCTTTCTTAAATCATTAATGAGAGAGTATATTTTGTTAGAATTTCTTCTTTGGAGAATGGAAATATGGAAGATCTTTGTGTTGCAATATTTATATTGAAGGTAGTTTATTGTTGATTTATGTTTGGGAGTGAATTATGGATAATGAGGGATTGAGTGAATTTTTTCATGGCCTGCCTCTCCTTAGATTTGAGTAGGGGGTTTTGAGAAGTAATAGAGAGATTAACCTAGGCCAAAATCAACTTCTTTCTTATATATGAAAATGCTTTATCAAAGTTAATGAGATGATCTGACAAGATGCTTAATTTCAGTATAATTCTTCCATTAAAGTATAATGGTAGTTGCTTGTCACTAATTCCTCAAACTCACCTATCTTTAAGACTCTCCGAGTTGTTCACCATTCATTGGTTTGTTTATTGAATGTTTGTTTTCATAGTAGCTAGCTGAAACTTCGGCTTTAACTATGTTTTCCCGATCATCAAGTTTAAAGATTTTAACGGTTTCTAGAAGTTCCATCTCTAACTCAACCATATCACATATCATAGTGTACCATGTTACCGCGAATGTATTTATCTAGATAGATTGACCTTTCAATAGAACTAGCAAGATAGCTTAAGCTTTCTATAAATTAGTACTCAGAAAAGATGACATGAAAGTTAACCTAGATGAGTGCACCTTTCGACTTTATTTTTTTGAGCTCCAAATCAAGGCGTCATTTCTAAAAATTGGGACTTACCACCAAAGCTTATTCCAATATGCTTTATTATAGATGTCTCATTAGTGAATTTGAAGAGGAAGAAATCTGATTCGTTAATGAGAAAATCCACCTTTAAACTAAAAGAAAGATTGGTCATTTCTCAACGAAAGAAAAAAAACCCTACTAAAGTATTTACCCGTTTAGAAACTCTAAACTTGAACACATCCAAATTGATTCTTATATGAATTCTAGCATGATATCTAGTCAATTGTGAGTTCTAGCACGATATCTAGCGTATTGATTCATTCCATGTGCATAGGCACTACATTTTACCTTTTTTAGTGAATACGGAATCACTTTTTGGTAAGAATATAGGGAACTTATCTTGAAATAAGTATATATCCTCTCTTTATATAAATAAATATGAAGTTAACGATATGGTCCTCGTAACGCTGGTGGTTCCAAGATTCCCTCCATTGTGAAGTATATAATTTTCCTTCACCCATAAGTTCAGGTAAGATGGGTATATCCATTTATTAACAATAGTCTTGGGGACCTCCTTTTGCATATATTGGCCGACATGGAATCTTATTCTTCTCATCACTTCCTCAGAGGCTGCATCATCCAAACGTAGAAGGAATCACAGAACTCCACGGTGGCTTGTTCTGTTTCCCAACACAGCGAACACCATTCTTTTGTGGGGATGGATAGAATCATTCTTCTTAGCTCATTTACTAAGTGAATGGTGAAATAAAAACGCAAAAGAATCTATGCAATTATATGGTGATGTAACGAAGTATTTAAACAAATGTAAAGTAATAATGATCTCATTAATAGAATAACATTTTAGGAGGGCATATGGTTCTAGTATTGGTTGTTTACAAGTGAAAGACAAATTTGGGGTTACCGATGTGCCAATGCCTCTTTGCGTGGTTTGGTTATCCATGAAGGATCTATTCTTGTCAAACGTACTCCTTAGAATTAACATCTATCGTTTTCGTTCACAAAAAAATGTAAGGTTTCACACATATTTTTTAGAAGTAATACTTGTTGCGAAATCTATCCCTCTCATTGCAAAGTTGCTCCAGCAGATATAAGAAAGAAAGAGAAAGAGACATCATAATAAAGTATATAAGCACAAGCAGATGACCATAGCAAATTAACGTACCCTTGAAACAATTCGATGGCAATCTCTTTTAGTTTTGTTCATTTCATATGTTGCGTATTACGTAGTTGAACATCTGATACAAGATATCTTCTCCTAATCATAAGTCTTACTCATACATGAACTAATTTCTTCCGCATCTGATCCATTCGAGACCTCAGTGATCCCGCTGGAACAAGGCGAGGAAGGTTGTGAATGACCTAAACTCAAGCTGACCTCCGCCCCAGAGTTCTCCAAACTATTCCCAATGATGACACCATGCTTTCTTGGTTTCCTCTTCCTTTGAAATACGCCATAGACAACCCAATTTCCCGAATTCACCATTGGTATCTTTGACTGTGAGTAATGGATGTTTCAAAAAAACAAAATCCGTTAGCTATAATTAAAAAGGAGAAATGATTAGGTTCTGCGAACAGCTGAGACATCATTACAAATTTCCTATGGTACTTATTGCTTTACGTAAATCTTCTGGACGCACCTGGTAAGAATTTGATATTGCTGAGGAGGATACAAGGCAAAACTCATGCATAATCCATATAGTTTTGGTCTCATTAGAATGCTTTCCATCGCAGAAGACAAGGGTTTTCCGCGTTCCAACAGCTTGGTTGCTTTCAGAAGCTACAACTTGTTTAATTTTGCCAACACATTTCCAGCAGCCATAACCGGCACTTCTCTTACGTTTTCCTTGACTAATCTGATTGTCCTTTGCCTTGTAAAAGAAGTACCTCCTTTCCTTGACATCACCTAAAACGAACCAAGACGACAATTTAATATGATTTATCTCGAAACAGTACTGGTGAAGAGTATGTGTTTCTAAGAACAACCAGTAATTAAATATTTACTCATCTGTCCACATGGTTTCACCAACCTGGCAAATTCCAAGGATCAGTTTGGAATACGTCAAACTCAGGAATAATAGAGGCCGGCAATGGAACACCAAACACCTTACGTTTCAAGTAATGAACGAGAAGCTCTTCATCTGTTGGGTGAAACCTGAACCCAATAGGGAACTTGACGCCACCAGTCCTAACAAAGTAAGGTTTCTCCATGCCAAATCTCAACTCAAAAACCTCCCAGCTTCAGAAAAGTCTGTTTCGTTATCTGAACCAAGTTGAGATTAGACTATCTGCAACTCAGCAAGGTTCAATATAAATGACAAAGATATAACGAGGCATATTTTATGTAAATTACCTAACAGAGCAAATTATATGTAGGAGAGAGAGAGACAGAAAGGAACATAGTCCAGATTGGAAGGCGAAAACTAGAAGAATGCTTGTTATGGCCTTTGAGTTTGTGGGCTAGTAAGTTAAGGAAAGACCAAGGGGTTGCTTATATGGAGGGAGGAGGGAGGGGGATATTCCAAAGGTTCCAATTCGTAGTCTGAGTCAACTCCCTGATTGACTTTGGAAAGCCATTGCTTCAAACCATTTTTCTCATTGGTCATAAACGTGTACGGGGCGGTAGTAACATTAAGACCCAAAAGGCTACGTAAGGAAGTATTCCACTGCGGGTCAAGGCGCACACACGGTCTGGTACTGCCTTTAAACCCCACGTTTGGCACGTTTTATAGTAGGTGGCTTTAGTTATTCATGACTGCACTGGTCGGTTATTTCCTAGGGATTTCGGTTTCAAAAGCATCGGACTTTATTAAGTTCTAAAGATGCCTGACTTTGCTTTACGATGGACTTGGAATTTCCTTAATTAAAGAAGATAGTTGGTGATTCCAGTAATTTTGTCTTCTAACCCGTCCAAAATCAGTAAGTTCCCACAATTTTACCATCTTGATCTATTTTAAACTAGAAATTGGAGAAGTTTGGGAAAGTTACCTCTAATTAGATATATTCTATAAATGAGCAACAAGAAAATCCTGGCTTAATTTTTTTTTTACTTTAGCTTGGACATAACCTAAGGTCTAATTGACTTCAGGTCCTAAGTACAATCAATTCAAAAGACATTTGATCTAAGCCAAGTTTGATTAGACTGTGAAGGCCTGAAACTAAATGAAACTGGACTAAACTTAGAAAAAAATTAATCTAAAATTATCCAAACAAGTGAAAAACATCTAGACAAATATAACACACTAGGAAAAAAAGAATTGCTAAAACAATAGAAGGTTTGAAGAAAAAAAAACATTTTGAAAAATTTCCTAAATGCAAGCAAGGTAAAAAGTCCAAAAGTTAGAAGAAAAATTTTAAATGCAAGGCAATAACATTGTAAATGATATTAAGATAAGAGGACTTTAAAGGGGTGAGAACAAGATAATATTGGAAATAATAAAAAGTTATTTTCAAGTATTAAAAGAGAAGCAAAAGAGATTGAAGAAGGAATTCTTATTTCAATATATGTCTCAATGCTTTTAATGAGAGGTATTTATACACGATGTAGTTATATAATATAGAAAAAATATACTTTAATATATGCTAATTACATCCCTCAGTATTTGATAATCATATCCCTAATTATTTTCTAATAAAGCTGAATATAGATGAGACTTGACTCTCAAGAATATATTAACATCCCCCTCAAATTCAAGGTGGTAAAAAGTAAGATATCTTAATTTTGAAAGCAAGTTCTTGAAATCACCAAGTTGGGAGTGATTTGATGAAAATGTTTGCAACTTTAGATGGTGACAAAGTGGGGAACAAATTGAATATTGCCTTGAAGAACATGATGTCACACATGATGACAATCAATCTCAACATGTTTAGTACTAATGAAAGACATCACTACATGTTATTTATATGGCTTTATGACTATCATTGAAGGGATGAGTAGCAAATGAACAGGAAATAGTCGTTTCTTAAAGTAACTAATAAAGCTAGAAAAGTTTAGAGGCAGAGTTAGCAAAAGCTCGATATTATGCTTTAGTGCTAGAGTGAGAGATAATTGTTTGTTTCTTACTATATTATAAAATGGGAAATGTTTTAGTAAAGAAATAGCAACAGTAGTTGAGCAACGATCATTTATCTCTCTAAGTGAATCAGCATCAGAATACAAACATGATGTACAAAAGGATACGAAGCATAATAAATAAGTAACTAAGATGAGATGCTAACATAAATTGACTAATGACGTTAACTGGGTGTGCAATATCTAGATGGGAGATATTAAGGTATATAAGACAACCAATTGATTTGTGATAAAGAGTACCATCAATAGCAAAAACATGAATATTGGGTTCAAGGAAAGTGTTACTAGTCTTAGTGTCAATGATACCACTAAGAGAGATAAGATTTGTGATATATTTCACTTATGAAAGAAAGTACCCAAGTTCATTAAATAAAACCTCAATACCCAAATTGTAACTCAAATTACCTAAATCTTTTATCTCAAAATATTGATGGATAAAATATTTTAAAGTGCATATACCTTGAGTATCAACCCCAGTAATGATCATATGATCAACATAAAGGAGAAGAAGACTATTCCTTTAAGCAATTTTGTGAAGAAACAATGCATGATTATAAGACTAGACCAAAAAGCAAGGAGATCAATAATGGAGGAAAATTTAGTAAACCAAATTTGAGGAGCTTATTTTAGTCTATATAAGGCTTTGTGAGGAAGAC
Source organism: Erythroxylum baracoense (assembly GCA_025629805.1). NCBI lineage: Eukaryota > Viridiplantae > Streptophyta > Magnoliopsida > Malpighiales > Erythroxylaceae > Erythroxylum > Erythroxylum baracoense. Next base: position 8,157,278 of record JAOTAY010000007.1, on the reverse strand, counting down.
AAACCTTATTAAAGGGATGATTATAACTAGATAAAGTTTGTATGTACACATTCTTTTTTATAAAATCAACATTGACGAATGCATTCTTGACATCCATTTTTTAAAAGTAACTAATGCCTACTAGCAACAACTACAATGAGACTATGTATTAAAGATAAATTGGTTATAGAGGTAACTGTCTCTTCATAGTTAATACCATACTCTTGAGTAAATATTTTATTAATAAGTTAGACTTTGTATCATTTAATTGATCCATCAATCAAAGTTATAATTTTATAGACCCATTTATAACCAACAACAAACTTTCCTTAAGGTAATTCAACCAAATCTCTAGTATTTATTATAGTGAATGCTCATAATTCTTCTTCCATTACTTTTTGTTGTAAAGTGTTAAAATTTGTTTTGCAATAGATGTGAGGTTCATATAGGGAGATAACAATAGAATAAATATCAAAATCTTGAAGGCAAACAAAAGGGGATACTTACTCGATTAGGGCAACAAGGAAAAAAATTGAGGAGTATAAGGTTTTAATTAGGGATGTCAATCCCGGCCCGGCCCAGCCCAGTCCGTTTTTGGCCCGGGTTTGACGGGCCATGGGCGGGCCACGGGCCGGGCTACGGGCCGACCATGGTCGGTCCGGCCCGGCCCGCGGCCCGACAAAACGACGTCGTTTTGTATTTTTTATATTAAAAAAAATATAGACGGGTCGGGTTTGGCCCGGCCCGTCCTTGGCCCGCTGGGCCACGGCCCGACCGCGGGTAGGGCCGTGGGCCGGGCAATCCCGACTCACTC
>JAOTAY010000007.1:8034689-8045125 GCA_025629805.1 Erythroxylum baracoense | reverse complement strand
TTCCAACGATTGGCTTCTTGTGTGGATCTTGAGAAAGAAGGATTGAAGTCTAGGCATGAACCTTTGTGGAAGTTGTCGTTCACTCCGTCCTTCACTGATGAAAAATATATGACTGCCCTTTCAAAACCAAAAGTAGCTGTGATTCGAGAGGAGGGTAGCAACGGGGACAGAGAGATGTCTGCAGCACTGTATGCTGCTGGTTTTGAACCATGGGATATGACTATGTCAGACTTTCTAAACGAAGCCATTTGTCTCGATGAATTTCGTGGAATTGTGTTTGTAGGAGGTTTTAGCTACGCTGATGTTCTTGATTCTGCAAAAGGTTGGTCTGCTTCCATCAGATTCAATCAGCCACTTTTGATTCAATTTCAGGAATTTTACAGACGCCCAGACACTTTTAGTCTTGGTGTGTGCAATGGTTGTCAACTCATGGCTCTTTTGGGGTGGGTTCCAGGGCCCCAAGTTGGAGGTGTTCTTGGTGCTGGGGGAGACCCATCACAACCAAGATTCATTCACAACGAATCTGGTCGGTTTGAGTGTCGCTTTACTAGCGTGAAAATAGAGAGTTCACCAGCTATAATGCTCAAAGGAATGGAAGGTAGTACATTGGGTGTATGGGCTGCCCATGGAGAAGGACGAGCTTATTTCCCCGATGATGGCGTACTGGATCGTGTGGTTTATTCAAACTTGGCACCAGTCAGATATTGTGATGATGAGGGGAATCCAACAGAAGCTTACCCTTTCAATATCAATGGCTCTCCATTAGGAGTAGCAGCAATTTGCTCTCCTGATGGGAGGCATCTTGCAATGATGCCTCATCCAGAACGTTGCTTCTTGATGTGGCAGTTTCCATGGTATCCTAAGCATTGGAATGTCGACAAGAAAGGCCCCAGTCCTTGGCTAAAGATGTTCCAGAATGCCAGAGAATGGTGCTCCTGAGAAAGTTTTAGTTAATGTCTTCTTCATCCTTGTCACAGATTGTTGTCTTATTGCTACTGACAATTGTTCAATATTACTACTTAAAGATGCCGTTTAGAATGGAGAAAAAAAAAAGCTCTATCCAATCTACACCTTCTGAGGAGATGACTTTGCTTTTTGTTTATGAGTGGAAGTTTGTTCTAGGTTTCAAATTTTATCTTTTACATTGAAAAGATGTCTGAGAAACAAGGGTCTCGATAATTTTTGTAGCTGTTGGTCTTCTTTATGCTCTTGTTTCCTTTGATTTTGTTGCATTATACCTAGATGAGCAATAGGTAAAAAAATTTCAAATGTGATAACAGTCGAGGTTTTAAAAACTTTTAAATGTTGGCATCGACATGTTACGTGGTTCCGAGAAGACAGAGGCAAATAGGACTCTTAAGACGTGGATTTGACCTTGAAAAAGGTAAATGCATGCTTCCTTACTTTTGTGAAAAGCTTGTTATTATTACTTCAGATTACTTATTATTTGCATTAAATCAGCTCTAAGTGTGGGACTAATTTGGAGGACATATGCAAAGCAGACAAGGACTATTAGATATCTCCAATGGTAATTATCTTCACTTCATCTCTATTGGAAGTAATTCTCTTCACTTCATCTCTATTGGAAACTATCATTGGTGACAACATTTTCTTTCTTTTCTATTGATGCAAATGAAAGAAATGAGGATGGAATAATTAAGTCTAGTTACATGTATTCAGTGTTTTAACTATATTAATGCTTTTTTTTTTATTAACCGGATCATATCCAGAACTTGTTGCAGAAGATGGTTAAGATGCTTTATGAATCCTCATTTTCTATGCAAAGGGGTCATTGATTCAATTGTCTAAGTTGTTTGTTTTGAGAACTATATCTAATTGGGTGATTGATTAATTATAACCCCATATTGGCCGTGTTTGGTTAATAGAGGATCAGCTATTTTTTGGCTGGTTGACTCAATATAGTGGTTTGACCTGTATTAAAACGCTGTTATTTGTTTGATGAGAAGCTGGTTGGGTTGGCTGATTCAACCCAACCAGCTAATTTTTGACAAGCTCATTTACTGCAGCGTTTTCCAACAGCTGATTGATTTATGACGAAATTACCCCCACTTTACTCTCCTCTGCTCTCGGTCTCAAATCTCATTCTTGTCCAGAACGCTCTCGGCTCTCGAAAGATTTCACATCTCTGTATTCTCTCACGTCTCCAGATCGCCAGTCACCGGTCGATGTTTAGCGAAAGAGGAATGGTGAGAGTTTTATCCTGGCTAATTCTAGTGCTGGTCGGGAAGTTGATGAAAGTTTCAGTTTGTTGTTGCTTTTGAAGGAAGATGGAAGAAAAACAAATGGGTTCTCTTCCGAAAAGAGCAACTACACTTCTGATTGTTTTGTTGGTCATTACTTGCATTCTTGTCAAAGTCAAACTCTGTTCCCTTTATTGTTTTGCATGGTAAGTTCTGTTTTCTCCTGTTCAAAGATCTTGGATCATTCTTCACTTTCTTCTTCTCCCTTTTGTTTCTTTTAATATGAGCTGATGCTTTCTGTTTATGCTACATATCTTTGTTCGTTAGTGGATGATTGAACCACACTTTTAACCATCTGACTATTGATGGTTTTGGCTGAAAGAAAATGGTTTCTTGAACTATTTGGGTTTCTATTTCTGATTTTGGTCAGTTCTTTGTACTAGTTCTCTTTGTTTCTTGTCCCTTTCTTGGGTTGATGTCGTAAATTCTATAGAAGATGGAACTTTTTAGTAGGTGGTGGTCTTGATTTGATCCTTTTCTATTGGGTCAAGAAGAAGAAGAAGAAGAAGAAGAAAAAACCTGTTATTTGGCCGTTCTCTTTCCCACCAAAACCCAAAGAATGTCCATGAAGATTTCAATATCCTTCAAATGTTTTATGAGGCCTAGGATTCTATTACTTTTTCTGATTCATTGCAAAGCCCAATGATGAAATAAAAATTGATGTTTTTTCTCATTTTTTGTCCTTAATGGTTGTGGTATCCTTTATGCAGTATGCTTATAGGAAATTTATCCAGCATTGGTGCAATGAAAAAGGAGATACAACTTGTGAGATATGCCATCAGGTATGAATTCAAGTATCACGATTGTTATATACTAGTCCTGAATGATGCGCTACTTCTGGTTTTTCTAGTAAAGGGCTTTCTATATACGAATTACATATCTTAACCTTGAGGCGTTCTCAAAAGATTTTCACTGTGAGGTAAATCAAAACTGAAAAAAGGGAGGGTCATTTACTGATATTTCTAACACCTTATTCCATAAAGATATTTACAAGTTGGTATTGGATTACTATAATCACTCATTTATTTACCACAAAAACGACGCAAGTGATCAATTATATCCATGGGAAAAATGTCTCCACAAATTTTGATATTTAGAATGCTTAGATGTATAGTTTGTAATAAGAAAGAAAAAGTTTGTTACTAGCTTTCTTTCCTGCAAATTGAAAAAGCATAGCTGTTACCTGCAAGTAGGCACTTTGAGTAAAATAGAAGCTTGTGTGGTCTCATTATAGAATAAACGTATATATAAACTCATTGTTAGTTTGTTTATACTATCTTTCTTCATATGCTTCTTTAAGTTCTTGTTTTTGAGATTTCAGTTTTCCTCATCTATCATTTTTCATTTGTTGGAAGGAATACTTACGGTCTCTTATCTTTTTGCAGTCAATAGCCCTTCTGCTATTGCGGCATGCATTGACAGTTTCAGATGCTGATTCAGATGACCATTTTATTTTGCTGCTACTTCATCATTTGGCACATTTTCATACGCTCAATTCAATTGCCTGCGATTTGATGGGCCTACCATACCAGAAATCTGATTTGTTTACGGAAGAAGAAGACTAGAGGCTTTCCTAAAGCTGGGTCCAGCAACAAGGAGTAGAAGTTAGTTATGAATAAAGTGTGTGGTAGGACGTTTTGTGCTGCAGAGTTGTTATTGCCAACATGGCAAAGTTTGTTACAAGTTTGTTACAAAATATAATATATATAGAGGGAGAGAATGTGGAGAGAGGCATGAAGAATGTTGTATTAAATATGGAGTGAAGAGTAAGGCAGACTCATGATAAATCTACTGGTATCATCTGTTACATTCCAATACTAATACAATATGTTATTCCTCTTCTTGTTTTGGTTGTTTACATTGGTGACTATCGTGGATCATATCATTTGGTATCAGAGCTCACGATTCTCGTATGTGTATTTATCTTTACAAACATGGAAACTGCATATCCAAAAACTCGCATGGAATTGCGAGTGGAACAATTGGAAGATGACGTGAAAGGAATCAGTGCTAATATGACCCTGCTGATTTCCCAAACTCTAAGAAACCAAACCAACATACAACATATCCTTCGTAACCAAACAAACCACACACTCCATCCCAGAGAATTAAGCACTACCGAACCACAAATAACCAACATCACCGAAAAAGAACCCAACACTCACAACAAAAACAACAATATTAACTAACTTGATACCCAAACAACTACTCTTACCATAGCAGAGAGGGTTTTGGAGACAAATACCCCAGGAAGCTTAAGCTTCCAGTCTTTGATGGTAAAGGAGCGGACTCATGGATTTTTTTTGCCGAAAGTTATTTTTCTATCAATCGGTTGTCAGAAGCAGATAAGTTGGAGGTCGTTGGAGTGTGTTTCGAAGGAGAGGCACAAGCTTGGTTGTGTTTTGAAGAACGTAACAAATCATTCTCCTCTTGGGATGAACTAAAAACCTAAGTGTTGCAGCGGTTTGCCAATCTACACGATGGAACATTGTTACATCTTTTTTTCGCTGTCAAACAAGTGGGTACGGTGGCTGAATACCGATCTCAGTTTGAATACTTAGTGGCGTCTGTCGAAGTGTTGGATGATGAGATAATGGCTGCTGTGTTTGTCAATGGTTAGAACGAAAAAATAAGAGCAGAGTTGTGGGTGTTGAACCTACATACGCTGAAGGAGACGATCGATATGACAGGCCAGATTGAGAGGAAGAACCAGATCTTAGGTTATTCTCAATACCATAAAGCCCAAAAAGAACCCTCTTCAATCCAATACAAACATGACTCTAAAATGGTTTCCTGGACCCCTACCAAACCATATAACCCACTCAATAACACCCACCCTTCACCTAAACTTCCAAACCCAGAAACACCACTGAGCCTTCCTTACAAACAAAATACCAAAACACCAGCCACAGCCACAGCCACATCCCCCAAATTCCATAAACGCACCCCAACCGAAGCTCAAGCAAAATGAGCACAAGGCCTATGTTTTCGATGTGATGAGAAATAGCATTTTGGCCATTGTTTTTTGCAGAAGGAATTAAACGTGATATTGGTGAGTGAAGCAGAGGATGCCGAAGTGTTAGAGAAGGAGGTAGAGAGTGGAGTAGAGGAAACCTTGAATAGTGTTGAACTTTCCTTAAATTCAGTGGTGGGTTTATCTAAACCCAAAACATTGGAGTTGAAAGGAGAAGTTCATAGGCTAGAAGTAGTGGTGCTTATTAATTGTGGGGCTACACACAATTTTATTTCTACAGGACTGGTCGACACTCTTCAAATACCCATTCAGAAAACATCACACTATGGTGTTATTCTTGGTTCTGGAAAGCAATTAAAGGGGATGGGTGTGTGTAAAGGAGTTGTTTTCAGGTTGCAGGAGCTCACAATTATGGAGGACTTTCTCCCTTTACCACTAGGAAGTATAGATGTTATCTTGGGTTTAAAATGGTTTGCTACTTTAGGAGAAACTCACGATGACTGGAAGAAGCTGACCATGACTTTTGATGTCGGGGGCCAAACTATCCAGTTGAAGGGAGATCCCAGCCTCACCAAGGCATTGGTCTCATTGAAAACAATGGTTAAAGAATTGCAGCAGGAAAAATCCAGATTGATGATTGAGTTGTTGAATAGTTTGGTACAAACCCAAGGTTCTAGTAGACATGAGGAACCTACGATCAAACAGTTGTTGAGTGATTTTGAGGATGTGTTTGCTACACCTACAGGGTTACGTCCAATCAGTGGAAATGAACATGCTATTGTGTTAAAGGAGGGTACCAGTCTAATCAATGTTCGACCCTACCGATACCCGCACATTCAAAAAGTGAAAATTGAAAAATTGATCACGGAAATGTTGTCCGCTGGTATCATTCGACCCAGCGTAAGTCAGTTTTCTAGCCCTGTTTTGTTGGTTTGCAAGAAAGACGAAAGTTGGAGGTTCTGCGTGGATTATCGAGCACTTAATCACGCTACTATTCCAAACCGTTTTTCGATTCCCAACATTGATGAGCTGTTGGATGAACTCCATGGCGCCAAGGTCCTCACCAAACTCGACCTCAAATCTAGTTATCACCAAATTCACGTTAAAATAGAGGATGTGCATAAGACGGCATTCCGCACTCACGAAAGCCATTAAGAGTTTATGGTTATGTCGTTCGAACTTTCCAACGCCCCAGCCACCTTTCAAGCCTTGAACAACATATTCAAACACATGTTGCGTCGGTATGTACTGGTATTCTTTGATGATATTCTTGTTTACAGCTCCTCCTTTGCAGCTCATAAAGAACATTTATGGTCTGTTTTGTCCTTGTTGCGAGAACATCAATTATTTGCCAATGCCAAGAAATGTTGCTTTTGTCTATCGAAGTCGAGTACCTCGGTCATATCATTTCTGAGACAAGTGTGGCTGCAGATCAGAGTAAGGTGCAGATCATGGATGAGTGGCCCTTACCTACTAACTCCAAAGAATTGCATGGGTTTTTGGGCTTAACAGGTTACTACCGGAGATTTGTGTGATATTATGGCAAAAAAGCCGCTCCACTCACCCAATTGCTCAAGAAAGATTCTTTTGAATGGACGTCGGAAGTGGTGAATATGTTGAAGTTTTCCATGAAAACAATTCCAGTGTTGACTCTTCCGGATTTCTCTGAAGTATTTATTGTCGAAATAGATGCTTCGGGCATCGGGTTAGGAGCTGTTTTATCTCAACGAGGCAGACCCCTTGCTTTCTACAGTTATGCTTTGCAAGGTCGTGCTCGTTTTAAGTCCGTATATAAGCGAGAATTAATGGCCATTGTTCTGGCCATCCAAAAATGACGCTATTATCTTCTGGGATGTCATTTTATTCTTCGCACCGACCAAAAATCTCTGCATTATTTGTTGGAACAACGCATGGTAGCTACTGATTACCAAAGGTGGTTAACCAAGATCATGAGTTATGATTTCGACGTTCAATATTGGCCCAGACTTGACAACAAAGCTGCCAATGCCCTGTCCAGAATTCCCCATCAATCTAAACTGTTGGCCATTTCAATTCCTTCTCTGATCGATTAGCCCGTGCTCAAAGAGGAAATCGCATCTGATCCTAGGTTCGTGGCAATAAAACAGTCCCTAGAAGTTGACCCACACTCAAAACTGGGATGGTCTCTCTTGCTCCGCATTTTGTACTTCCATAGGAAGCTGGTGGTGCCCAAAATCTCATCCCTCATTCCAAGGCTACTCCAAGAATTTCATGTTAGTCCTATAGCTAGTCATGGTGGATTTTTACGAAACTACAAGCGTATATCAGGTGAGCTATACTGGGAAGGCATGCGTGCTACCATCAAAACGTTTGCGAAAGAATGCCCAATTTGCCAGCAAAACAAGTATCAAACTTTGTCTCCGACTGGTTTATTACAGCCACTTCCTATCCCTCAAGCAATCTGGGAAGACATCAGTATAGATTTTATTGATGGGTTGCCAAAATCACAAGATTTTGATTTTATCCTAGTTGTGGTGGACTGTCTTAGCAAGTATGCTCATTTCATCTTCTTAAAGCACCCTTATACGGCTAAGAATGTGGCTAATGAGTTCCTCACATTAGTTGTTCAGCTACATGGGTTTCTTCAGAGTATTGTCACTGACCGTGACTGGATTTTCTTGAGTCATTTCTGGACTGAATTGTTTGGTCTCCAATATACCACATTGAAGCGTAGCACCACGTATCATCCCCAAACCAACGGACAAAACGAGGTGGTTAATCGTTGTCTTAAGACTTATCTCCGTTATTTTGCAAGTCAACAACCACGGTAGTGGTCTAAATGGATTTCCTGGGCTGAATAGTCCTAAAACACCTCTTATCACACTTCCACAAAGATGACGCCATTTAAGATTGTCTATGGACATGATCCACCTACTTTGGTTCGCTATGCCTACAATGACACTACCAATTCTACTTTTAAAGACCAATTGTTGAGTCATGACTTGATGTTGTCTGAATTGAAAGATCAATTGGCTATGGCACAAAATAGAATGAAGCAAGCTATTGATAAGCGTCGACGTGATGTGCAATTTTCTGTTGGAGATTTAGTCTACTTAAAGCTCCGTCCTTATCGCCAGAGTTCCTTGGCATCCCGTCCTAATGAGAAGCTGGCACCTTGTTATTTCGTCCCTTTTTCGGTGTTACAACGCATTGGAGCAGTTCCGTATAAGCTTCAGTTGCCTGAAACTGCTACTATTCACCCAGTTTTTCACATTTCTCAGCGTAAGAAAGTCGTGGTTACGACTGACCACATTCAACCTCTTCCTTCGATATGGTCATCTGATATGGAGTGGGTCACTGAGCCTAAATCTATCTTGGATAACCATGGTCATGGGGCCGACCTGAAATTGCTGGTAAAATGAAAGCATTTGCCGTCTTTTGAGGCTACTTGGGAACTAATGCAATAGATCAAAGATGTTTTTCCAATGTTCCACCTTGAGGACAAGGTGAATGTCGATGGAGGGGGAATTGATGGGCCTACCAGACCAGAAATCCGATTTGTTTACGAAAGGAAGAAGACTAGAAGCTTTCCTAGAGCTGGGTCCAGCAACAAGGAGTAGAAGTTAGTTATGAATAAAGTGTGTGGTAGGACGTTTTGTGCTATAGAGTTGTTATTGCCAACATGGCAAAGTTTGTTACAAAATAGAATATATATAGAGGGAGAGAATATGGAGAGAGGCATGAAGAATATTGTATTGAATATGGAGTGAAGAGTTAAGGCAGACTCATGATAAATCTGCTAGTGTCATCTGTTACATTACAATATTAATACAATCTCTTATTCCTCTCATTGTTCTTGTTGTTTACATTGGTGACTCTATCGTGGATCATATCATATTTTAATGTCTAATAATTTTGGTTTTATACAGTTCCATTGACAAGGTGAGCTAGAGGAGGTGAAAGTACCACTGGACTTCCATACTTCACCCCCTTTAAGTTTGTGCTATTATAAAAGGATCTTATAACATTAGCACTATAAATTTCCAATTTCCTTATTTTCCTTTTCTATCCACAACTGTCTTCCCTCAAACTTCCTGAAACTCTCTTGGACAACAAAGCTCTACCCTTTAAGACTAAGAAGGCATTGCAAGTAGCTGTCATTGATAATTAGCACTAAACATAAGCCAGAGAACTAGGATTCTATAGTGGCTACAGGAGATCGAAAGAAGAAATAAAAAGCAAAGAAGAAATAGTGCTTATATGTTTAGTTTTAATAGTTTTATAATGTTTGTAATCATAATCATTGTGTTTTAATCTCTAGTGGATTCAAGTGTTGTTAATCAATGGACTGTTAGTTTTTGCTACTTTGCGTCCTGTTTTGCAAGATAAAAAACAATCTATCTGATTTTTTTCACCTAATTGATATTAATGTTTAATCTCTAATTTATAGTTACATAATACTTATATTTCAATCTTTAATTTAATTTAGTTTTTGGGTTTAATTGATCATGAGTTCAAAGTTGATTATTTAATATTTAAAAATTTATTTTTATCTTTTTCTAATATTATTTAATTATTTAATAATTCCTTGGTTAAATAAAAAGATATTACAATAAAATTTTATATAATTTTTTAATAATATTCACAAGTTAATTATATCATTTAATTTAAATTAAGAGATCAAATAATTTTAAATTAAGTAATTAATCAAAATATATCGATGATAAAAGTATTTACATAATTATTTTATTGGAATAATCTAATTGTAATCAATTAAAGTAACTTACTAGTGAAACCAATTGCAAATTGATTAATAAGTATATAACCTTCTCTCATCTTGTATGATTAGATGACATCATCTCAAAAAAGAAACAAAGGAGAAAGTCAACAGGAGAAATGTTATAGGTAGGGTTCGTTGGCCAAAAGAAACACTTCTTCTCTTTTGTGACATTTGTAACCAATATATTTAAAGGAGTAATGGAAAGCATGGTGGATTTGTCAAAGGATACCATGGAAGAAGGTAAAGGAAGAGTTTCACAAAGCGACTAACTTACAATAGGATAAAACTAAACTTAAAAATAAGTTTGATTGGAAGAGAACTAGATGGAGTCTTTGGAAACAGTTGAAAGGGAAAAAAACGGGATCAGGATGGGACTATGACAAAGGAACAATTGCTGCTAGTGAGGAGTGGTGGACTTTGAAGATTAAGGTTAGCCCATTTT
>JAOTAY010000007.1:7979335-8020681 GCA_025629805.1 Erythroxylum baracoense | reverse complement strand
TATCTACTATGCATGTGCATGTATGAATGCATGCATATGTCACTGTTCACTAGCAATTGGTGAGGGGATGTTACACTAGAGATAGTAGAGAACTATTCTTCAATTTGTTTAATGAGCTGCAAAGAATCCGTAGTTATAGGTGTCTTCTAGGCTGATGTCATTAAAAGATTAGATCCTCCATAATTAAGTTTAATTAAAGTGGTCCTCGATAATTAAGTTATTTAAAGCTTCAGGAGTAATTTTTAAGCACTGCTGATAAAAAATTTTAATGCAATGGACCTTGAACTGGTTGGTTAAATCCTAAGTGACTTTATAGTTTGGTGGATTATCAATGGGTGGATACATTCCATTGCTGATTCCAATATGAACATACACTATTTGAGATAGCTGTATGTCTAAATCTTTGAAATTGTCTGCTTTTTTAAAGATAGGGTAATTGTTGAAGACTTTAATAAAGATTTCTCGTTCCTTGGCAAATCTTTCTTTGTAGTGTTTTACCGCAAGAGTAAATACATCAGGGAATTCGGCAAAGCTATTTAAATTGGTTAAATAGATAGTGTTTACTAACCTGCTTTGAAAAAAGAGATAAGTAGTAAGTGGATCTGTGTCTAGGAAGATAATAACCTTAGGTCCATACCATCCTCGATTTTGAGGATAATACTTAAAGATGTTTTGTTCCTCTTTCTACGTGTTTAATGCTTGAAAACAATCATAAAAGATCTCAGGAGTAATCCACTTCATTTCATCCTTGAGGGCTCTGGTGGGTACAACATTAAATTTTTCCATGTTGATGGGCTTGCCTAACGTTTTCATTTTAGATTGAGAAGGTTGTTTCTCTAAGGCCTGTTTGTCAGGTAGTTTGGGAGTAGGATTTCTAAAGTCTGCTAAAGTTTTTTCGGCTTCAGAACGAGTTGAGTAGATTTTATAAATAATTGAGGTTTTTCCAAAAATATGGATAAAGGCTTTGTGCCATTCATCATAGATGCCAGCTATTGGTCCATTAAAGATGACATTGACTTTAGATTCTTTAAAATCTTCTTGCTTTTGAGAGACAATTGGTTCAGGTTTGGTTACTAGAGAACTAGATTAAGTTGGCATTTAAACAGGGTGTAAAGGTGTTTAGGTAATTTGCTGTGGGATAATAGGTTGGATAATAGTGGTCTGTTTTTCAAGGATTTGTATAGTTCATCTTAGCTGGTTGATCTCTTTGTTACTACTCCTACTTGTTGTTGAAGTTCTAACAATTATGCTTCCTTTTTAGAAAATGAATCCTTAAGGCTTATGATAGCTGCTTCCATTCTCGAGGTAGAGTATTTGCAAGACCGTTAGCAGAAGATTTTATGTATTTGAAAATTATATTGAGTTAATTCCAATTGCCACCGAATTAATCGCCCTCGATTATAATTTGTTTTAATATTATATTTAGTGAATCCACATAGATACTTAGAATCTGTCTGAATAAAAAATTCGACAGGTAGTAAATCAACCTTCCATTTTCTTAATGTTTTAATACATGCTAGTGTTTCCTTCTCATGAACAAGATATTTCCTTTCAGTGGGATTAAAAGTTCCATTGATATAATTACATAAGAGATAATTCCTTGAATTGGGTGGTTTGGCTAGAAGATAGCCAGCTAATGTATCCATATTTGTATCAATTTGTACTAGTATCTTATCTTTTTCAATATAATTATATAATTCGGGTAATTGTTTACAAAGATTTTTTAATAATTGTACCGTGTTAGTATCTTCTTCTGTCCATGTCCATTGAGTTTTTGTACTACATTTAAGTTGTAAACTTTTTTTTTCTTTTGCTAAATCTTTAAGAAAGCCTTGGTCAGAGATATAATTTTGTAATCCTAAAATTTTTAGACTTCAGTGATGTTTTTTAAAGTGTTAGGAAATTGTTGTAATTTTTCAAGGACATTAGGTTGTAATCTTAAGAATCCATTATGAAATTCTATTCCTAAATATTCTATATTTTGTTATTCTATTTTAAGTTTCTTTTTGCTTAAAATTAATCCTTTTTGTTGCAATAGAGTAAAAACTTCTTTATCCTTTTTTAAATGATCTTCTTTATTTTTATTTGAGAATATGATAATATCATCAATATAGGCTAAAGTAAATTCTTCTAATCCTTCTAAATTATTATCCATAAATCTTTGATAACTACCAGGGGCTTGTTTTAATCCAAAAGGTAAGACATTTTTGGGGTGGACAAGTGAAAGCTATTAATGGTTTAGTATTTTCATGTAATCTTAATTGCCAATATCCTGATTTTGCATCTAGTGTAGTAAACATTGATGTCCTTTTAATTTATTAATAATATAATCTTTGCGAGGTAATTTGCAGGCATCACCTATAGTTGCTTTATTTAATTCTTTGTAATTGATGACCATTCTTCGTTTACCTCGTTTTTGTTCAGAATGATTGTTTACATAAAAAGCAAGTGCTGAATGTTTACTAGTATTTGGAGAAATTAATTGTTTGTGTTATAATTCGGAGCATCTGTAATAAATTCCTATACATCTTGTTATGTATATGGAATGTTATTTTTAATATTAATTTCTTGTGTAGGATCTTTTAATTTTATTTCAATTAATTGATTATTAGTATTTTTGTTATGATCAAATGGATTTTCACTACAAACTTATTCTATTAATGTATCTATACCTGTTTGTAAAAAGCGATTATTAAGCAGATAAAACTGTAATTGATCTAATTTTTCAGTTATAAGTTTTAAGTGTTTATAATAAGTAGTGTGACAAATTGGCATTTTAAGAATTATTGATTTTTGATTTAAAGACTTTATTATTGGTGTTTTTAAAGTGATATAATGCAAATATTGACAAAAAGGGTATTATAATTTAAGAAAATTATTTCCTAAGATTAGTGGTAGTCCTAATTCTTGTTAATATATTAAAGGAATAATAAAAGTGTAATTTTCAATAGTGATATTATTATAATAACTTGCATACCAAATAGATTTAATACTTCCATCTACTATTCGAATTTGTAAAGGTTTATTTAATTTTTTCCATTTGGATAATAGAGATTTATATGTTATACAATTAGTTACACCAGTATCTATATAAGCAATAACTTTTTTATTCTGAATAATCACTTAAATAAAAATTGTATTCAGATTCAGTTGTTGATGTGGAGGTTTGGAGTTCATAACAATATAATGAAGAAAATGTAGAATCTGTTTTGTATTCTGATTCAATAGGTTCTAAATTGTTCGTCTATAGGCTTTTTTTCTAAAAAATTTTTTTAAGGTTTATCGGGGAATTTTTTATACCTTGTTGTGGGATATTTTTGCCATTTATATTTGTTATATTTAGATTTGCTATATTTATGTTTTCTATGTTTTTGATAGATAAAAGATTCACATCCATATTGTTGAGGTACTTCTGAATATTTAGAACAAAATAGTTTAATATCGTTATGTTTTAGTGATTTATGTAATTTTGCTTCTAAACATTTTTTTGATAGTAGTTCTTTTACTATAGAAATAGCACCACCTAAATTATAAGCAATAAGATTGTTATGTTGTTTATGTAGAAATAAATCTTTGACTGTTTTATTTATTGGATAAGGTAATTTTTGAATGAATATTTGTATATACATTTCTTGTTCTACGCGAGTTAATTTGCAATAATATTAAATTCACAAATATATTTTTCTAAATAACAGAAATCACATATTCTTATATTGTTTAAATGCCATGGAGCATTTTTTCTTTCTTCGCTTCCAAATTCTTTATAAATTTCATTTATAACGACATGAAAAGTTTTGATTGGTTCAAGGGCATTAAGGAATTCAATAGTATTTTTTATCCTTATTTCATTATCTAATAAAAAGTTTAATACTATACCGGTAGTTTTGTAAGTAATGAAATTCTATAAAGTACTTATATTTGTTAATCCTTCAAAAGGTTTTTCTAATTGGATAACTAAGGCTAATATATTAGATCATTGAAGTAATAATTTTTCTGGTGACAAAACACAATCTAAATTAAGAATTCCATCTGGTCCTAATGTTATATGTTTTGGAATATATTCGGTAGGGAATTTTCATATTTTATGATCCTTTTTGTAATATCCAAAATGATTTAATTCATCTTGTTCGATAGGTTTCTAACTCCATTGATGATTAGGATTACGTTCCTTTTTCCGTTTTTTTCCACTTTGACTTATTTTAAGTTGTTCTTCTAATTTTTGTTATTGTTGATTGGTATATATCTCTTATTGATCGGAATCATAACCATAAATTATTTCATCTTGATCAGTAATAGGTTTGATAAGTTCATTATTGGATAACTTGGTTTCGTTAGTTAATATTAATTTATTTACTAATTGAGTGATTTCCTCTAATTGATCTTTTAGTTTGTTTATATTTTCCATGGTTTTACTAAAATAATCAACATGTCATAACTATGATCAATCTTATGATAGAAAGTAACAAAAAGATGGTGCAAATTTAGCTTTAAGAAGTATAAATGATTGTTTAATAGTCAGTATGACACAAACACACCTAGGAATATACCTCAAAGAACTCGTGAAAAAGTTTAAATCAAAACCAACAAAGATAAAAATATATGTATGAAAGAATTAACTTGTTAGCGATAAGGAATCAAGAACCAAATTCATAAATTATTTAAATGTTATAACCAAAGATTTTTTTAGGTAAGTTCTAAGTTCTATAAAGAATAAGGGAAAAAAACTATAATAACTTTTAATAAACAAATATCTTAGGACTTACATAGGCTACACCATGGCTTGTCACAAAAATTATAACACCAATAGGCATAGATAGAGACACGTCTATGGATGAGACTAAGTTGGACACAATTTAGGCTTACAACTAAGTTTTTTAGTTACGTGGACTAATACACGATCATGTTGAAGTTCATGATTACATCCAAGTGTTCAATCTTAGTTCAAATTAAGTTAACTAATGCTTGTTAGTTAATTTGGCTTAATTTCACACATATAGCCACTTCTCTCACAACACTATTAAGTACATCTTGAAGCCTTTTGTTCCTTATACGCGTAATTGGTCTATTTGGAAAACCAAAAAGGATCAAAAGAAAAATTGATTCTTATAATACCTCTTTTGAAAAAAAATTTCCTCAAATTATCACCTATAGTAAAAGGAATTAAATTAGAAACACTAGAATTAGCACTCACATTATACTTACTTAGAAAATCTAACTTGTAAGCATTATTGTTGATTTGTTCAACAACTTGAATTGGATCATATCCTCTTGGTTGCAATGTAGATCTTATTTGATTTGTGAACTTCTCCTTTCTCTTATGTACCATACCTAGTCACTTAGTTCAAAGGTAACTTTATTTCTTCATTTTTTAACTTTGGATGCATAATCTTCATTTTCCTTTCTATGTGTTGCAAAACATTTTCATATAGCTACTTCACCATTTCAAGTTTTTTTTACCATCTAAGCAACTCCTCTTATCAATAGGTGTAAAGGAACCAAATTCAATAGAGTCAGTAGGCTAAAGTGTCACACCCAAAAAGTTTTAAAAAGACCTAGGCTATCCTACTCGCAAGTATACGAGATAGTTGTAGCTGATAACCCAGGGTCGTTTCCCATAGAAGTGAAACTGGTCAACTTAAATTAAGTTTGAATTAAAAACAAAAATAAAAACAATGCATTCCTAAATATTCTATCTTAATTGTTGAGTGAAAGCTTTTAAAGAAAATTATGAAATTAAATTGAAAAGTAATCGATTGGGAGAAAAGACAAATAGATTAATCGGAGTAGAAAAACTCTTGAGAAATAATTTCACTAATTTAATCTCCTATGCATGATTAAGAGAAAAAAATTGAAATGTTGTCTTACTAAAATTAATAGTTAGTTTCTAAATCGATTCAAATAATGAACTAGTCTAACTTTCATATTCAACAAGTTCATATCCGAATTTATAATGAAAACCCCACTACCAATTACCACTTAAGTTAATATATTTCTAGTTCTTAACCTAAATGTCCACGGTTTTTTGATCCGTATTAAACTTCATCTCTCGAATCTTCATTTAACACTAAAATGATGTAAAGTTTTGCCATTCTATTACATCCATTCAGTTCAAAAACCACAGCAATAAATAAGACAACATATCCATAACTCAATCATGCATATTCAACTAAATAACTACTTTAATTCTCAAGAAAAGAGATCAGCCCATCATAGATGTCACCACATTCATCATCATTAAACACTTTAATCATATGTTACTGTCAACAAAAGTATTAAAGCAATAATAAAATAGTGAATACCAAATCGATTATAAAAAAAACAAATAACAGTCGGCTAAACTAATAAGAGTATAAGTCAGTTAATAACAGATAGTAAAATGAAAGAAACAAAACAACAAATGAGGAATAGAATAAGTAAACAAATCATCAGATGAAGAGTTATGGAGATCTCCAGTCATTCTCAAGCTTCTAGCTTTGGCTCTCGCCTTCTATTTCAGCTTCTTCCCCAGATGAATGCTCACTCAAGTTGAATGAGATTCAGCTCCAGCTCTCACTTTCGACCTCTCCCAAGCTTCCACCTCTTTGCTATTTTGTTCTTCTTCCTGACTGACTCCATTTCCTTTCTCTGTTTCTCTCTTCTGTTTATCATCTTTTTCTCTATCTCTCTACGCCTCCCATATCTATGTCTCTATGTGAGTGAATTAATGAAACAATGAATGAAAGACCATTCTTCTCAGCCAGCACCCTCTCCTTCTTTTATTCGACTCTCTTTAGGTTTAGGGTTGCGTGCCTTAATGTCATGAGCTGCCATGTATTAAATCTATAATTAATGTTAAAACTTCTCATGGGCGTGCATGGGGAGTCACGAGTGTGACATAGGGAGTCACAGGTGTGACATTCCTATGTACGGGTGTGACTCCCTTATCACTCTGTGCATGGTTAGATTTGTTTTTAAATTCTGAAAATAAGTTTTGAATGATTTAGAATGGTTTGCATTGCTAATTCTCTTACTCTTTTGAATCACTTTTAAGATAGGAAAACACTCTTAATATCAAGTGGATTTGGTCTCAACGTTATTGTCATCACCACCTCCTTCACCATAACAATTTTGTGTTTTAAACCTTTCTCTTTTAATTTCTGTCTCTATGTTTCATTTCATTTTATTTGTATTCCCACCTATTGTATTGTGTTTGCTCTTCTCACATTGAGGACAATGTGTTGTCCAAGTGTGAGGTGGGTTGTATGTATACTTTTTATTTTGAGTGTGAATTTTGCATATTTTTGTATTAGTTTGTTTAGGTTGCATAATGTGATTTGTGTGAATGTGTCAATGGCTAGGATTTAACATAATTGATTTAGCTTGAACATAGTCTTTTAGGTTACGAAGAGTTATTAGCTTGTGAAACTAGTGACCTAAGTTACTTGGCTAAATATGCAGGTTAATTAGGATACGATGTTAGTTTATTCACCTAGGAAGTTGCCACATCCATTTATAATTTTAGGTTAATCAAATAAGTAGCATTGCTAGTATATTGTCATAAGAACGATTAGCTAAAGCAATAAGGTAGGAAATAATAAAAAATAATTAAAAATGAAAAAATGATGAAGTTCATAAGCAAATAATTATTCTATTGGCCTTCAGGTTATGAATAGAGCTAGTAGCCAGTTGAGAATGTGATGGAACTGAGTAACTAGATTGACATGCATCACAAATGTATTCCTTCACGTCAAAAGGCTATAATGATGTTCCAATCAAGCTGCTTAATAAAAACATGACCTAGTTGAGTAACCGAATTGACGTTTATTATAATGTTTTTCTTCACATAAAAGGCCAGGTTCATGTCAATCAAAATAAAAAAAACAATGTTTTCTAAAATAAAACCTACCGATCTTTGTAAAATTTTCATGAAAACATACTTAGGGATAGTTACATTTTTAATTGACCGAATGTTTATCAATGTGTGTGTGCAAGTGAAAGGGATGAACAAATTTTGACATTAAGGTCTTGGATAATATGTATATTTAGTCAAAGATACTTAGACACGAATTTCACAAGTTAATAACTTAGAACAACTTGAGGGATAGTGTTCGAAGTTAAATTAGTTTTGTGAAGTTGAATGCCATTGTCCCATTACTGCATTGGTGCTGTGTGTTTTGATATATTGTGTGTTTTGATTCTTTTTTTTGCTTGAGGATAAGAAAACATTTAAGTGTGGGGATGTTGATAGTTGAAGACTATATAATGTTTTAGTGGGTAGTTAGTACGTGTTTAGTAGTTAAATTGAATTATTAATACATGTTTAGGTTAGGTTAGGTTTAGGTTATTTAGTTAGATATTTGTATTTTGAGTGCTTTTTTGGGTTAGAGAACACTTTTGAGCTTTAATTTTATGTTTTTAAGGTGCCTTGATGAGTTTGCTAGTATTTAAGAGCTAATATCGAAGAACAGAGGAGTTTTCGAGGAAGTCCGAACTAAAAAAGAGGGTCACGATCGTGGCCAGTATGCCACGATCCTGACAGAAGCAAGGAGGAAGGGCCACAATCGTGGCTAGCAGGCTATGATCATGATAGAAGGCTAAATAGGAGGCCACGATTGTGGCCAATAGGCCATGATCATAGCCTGCACGTGGCAACAGCATACTAGCCTTCCAAACTTAAGTTTTCAGGGACATTTCGAACCTTTTAGGTTGGGTAAAACCTACTTTTTACCTTAATTAGTAAAGACTATTTAAAGGAAGAGAAATGACCTGAAAAAGGGAGCCTACACTTCTTCCATTTTGGGAATGCTTCAAGGGAGAGAAGAAGAAGAGAGAAAAGAGGAGAGAGGAAGCAGGTCTTCCGACACTGCTACCTTCCTGGGTTATTTGATCCAATTTCTTTCTCCTTTCTATCTTTATTTTTGTTTATTTAATGTTTGAGATAATAATGGATTGTTATAACTTTTCCTTCAGGATTTAAACTTAATTTAATGCTAATATAATTATTTGTGTGTTATTATGATTGGGTGTTGTGATTAATTGCAATATTTGCATATTTCGATAATAAATCGAGAGGGTGAGCTGGATAAAAATGATTAGGTTAGAGTAATGAGAGTTAAGTGATCCAATAGACCACGTGATTACTCATATCAGTTATTGTATGAAGAGAGATCCTGTATGAGACTCGGTAGTTTATTAGAGGGCGTTAGATCTAATTAGAGTTGTGGGTCTTTTATTAATTTAGAGATTGCAAATTCCATAATTCAACTAAGATTTATGATTTAGGGTTCAATGATTATAACTCGAGAGAAAGCAATCTACCCTACAATAGTCTAGAACCGACACCACAGTAACACATAATTGACTAGATGAGCATTGATGATAGGGGAAGATCCCCTCTCTCATAATTTGGTAACTCTTCTTGGTTAAATTCTATTATGACTTTTGTGTTGCTCAATTTCAATTTTTTTTATGTTAAACTTGCGAGTTAATTTCTTGATAATCAATTTCCCGTATTCACTTTTCTTTACAATTTTTATTTTCATGTAATTAATTTTTTAGCCTTAGATAAGTTAGGATTAGATTAGTCCATAACTCCTCGTGGGATCTACCCTTCATATACTGCAATTCACGACCCATGCAGTTGTGATATTTTGAGGGCTATAAATTGTAAAGCCTGTAAAATGATCAATATGGTGATGGTGGAAATGTTAAAGGTGGCAGTGTTCCTTCCCAATAAGAAGTGAATGTTGCATCTAAACCTGATGCTAGGAAAAGAAGACGATAGGTGACAAATTTTTTTGCACCACAAACAACTCCTAGAGCTCTGTCTTCAAGTCGTAGTGCCATACAATTAAGAGAAGCAACTCACATTGTAGATATAGCAATGGCTAGATGATAGTATGATTCAGATCTAACATTCAATGCTTCCTAAACTTATTATTATTAACCTATGATGGATGCTATAACTTCTTATATTCTAGGATACAAATCTCCTTCTATTGATGACTACATAGGTAAACTTTTAAGTTGCTCTGTTTATGAAATTAAAAGTTATTTAGAAGAACGAAGAATGAATTAGGCTTCTTATAAGTGTTCAATCATATGTGATGGTTGGACAAATAGGAGACATGCGTCTGTTATTAACTTTTTTGGTTTATTCTGCAAAGGGTTAAATGTTTTTGAAGTCTATTGATGCATCTGACCTTGTTAGAAATACTGATACTTTATTTAAAATATTTGATAATGTTGTGAATGAAGTAGTGTCAGAAAATAATGTTTAGTTCATTACTGACAATGATTCCACTTTTAAAGCAATGGGAAGAAGGTTACAAAACAAATATAATTTTTTTGACTTTGTGTGCTGCATATTGCATTGACTTAATGCTAGAAAATAAAAAGGGATGTTAGGTATTTTCCTATTATTCATGAGACTGTGTAGAAAGTGAAAAAGGTGACTAAGTTCATTTATAATCATGCATGGGTCTTGAATTTAATAAGAAAGGATTTTATCAATGGTAAAAAATTTTGTCGTCTTGTTGTTATAAGATTTGCAATGATTTTCTTATCAATTTAGTGTTTTGTTATGATGAAGAAAGTGCTGAGACAAATATTTACAAGTGATAAGTGGGTTGCATCTTAGCAAGATAGGTCTAATGCTGGATTGGAGGTTTCCAAAATTATATTTGAACATTTTAAATTTTGGTCTCAATTTTAATTTATTATTCGAGTTTGTGAGCCTTTGGTGAAAGTGCTTCATTTGGCTGATAATGATGAAAAGGCAACAATGAGTTCTTTTTT
Source organism: Erythroxylum baracoense (assembly GCA_025629805.1). Classification (NCBI taxonomy): domain Eukaryota; kingdom Viridiplantae; phylum Streptophyta; class Magnoliopsida; order Malpighiales; family Erythroxylaceae; genus Erythroxylum; species Erythroxylum baracoense. The sequence goes on along the minus strand of JAOTAY010000007.1, from coordinate 8,009,905 downwards.
ATGCCATGAAAATAGCAAAGGAAGCAATTAAGGCCAATTTGAAAATTAAGTCTTTTTTTATATATACCATATCTTGCAGTCATCAACGACAGATGAGAAAGACAACTTTACTTTTTGTTGTTTGCAGCTAGGGAATTTTTAAATCCTAGTGTCTATTTCAAATCAGGTTTTACAAAGAAAGTTGACTTTAATAGTGGAATGCTATTAACTATTACAACTATAATGCCCCAACATGTACCCTAAAAGTATTATAGCATGTCTAGGGTGTATTAAGAAGTGAAAATAATGAATTAAGTGCATCTTAGTAAGAGACATTATGGTACTTAATGTAAAAGACATGAATTAATGGGTAATTTGTTCGTTTTGGCATGGACACGTATAATTAGATGTGAAATATGTACGGAAATTTTTGATATATTTTTTGCATTTGTGAATGTGATGTGAGGGGAATTGGTAGAAGAAGTATTCTATAAGTAAATGGAATTTTTTTGGTTAAATTGGATGTATTTTTGTGTTGTTCTTGCATGATAAGGCCCAAGTTAGTTGATTTAGGTTGTGTACCTCGCTGAATGGATAGATTCCATAGAACATATTTCTGTAATTTGGCCATATCTTGGTATGTAGACCTCCGAATTGGATAATTTTAATTGGAGATTAAATTAAAGACATAGGTCTAAAACTTTCATAAAGGAACCGAAATCTAATCTTTCCTCTAGGAGTTTTGAATTCTGTTTTGAAGTTGAGTTCTGGCTGTTGTCCTTGTTTTCGAGCAGCCTATAGTTTTTGGGCTATAACTCCTAACATAATTAATCAAATTGCATGAAATTTATGCCATTAGAAACTTAAATACATAGGGGAATGAAGTTAATTGATAAGATTATAGGCAAATGTGGGAATTGAAGGGAGAAGAAGGACCAATATGTAATTTTCCTAAAGTCAACTTATGGACCAATATGATTAAAGCATGTGTGTCCAATAGAATTGTAACACATGGTCCAATACAATTTTAACACATGGTCCAATAAAATTGTAACACATGGTCCAATAAGATTGTGACATATGGTTTAATGGGATTGAAACATGTGTCTAAGACTAGAAAATTCATGAAAAGGCATATGGATAGGGAAGATGGACGAATTTTTAATGGCTTAACTTCAGATTTTTCTCCTCTCCATTTCTCCTTCTTCATCCCATCATTTTTCATGTAAGAAATCAAGGCAATCTTAGGTGGAAATCAAAGTAAAAGTTAGGGATTTTCTCTTCACCCTTATCTCTTCTTACTTTGCTTATGAAAGAATAAAATTATAAGATTGGAAGGGGGATTGAGAGGCATATTTTTGGTGTTTCTAGTTGATGAGTCAAGCAAAGCCAAAGAAGAAGGGAAGGAAAGGCAATAGAATACCTACTTTGTCAATTTTGAGGTTTAGGACTTAACTTAGTTGATTCTATATTTGTGTTTAATTGAATGGATGTAAAGATGCATTTAGATATGGAATTATTGCTGGGATATTTTTTTGGTGTTATTTTGCAAGAACTTGGTTGTATATGTCAATAGAGTATCATGTAGTGAAATTATGTCTAGGTATGGTTTGAGTCATAACTTAGCCTACAGAACTCCAAGTTATGTGATGTCAGTTGCATATGAAACCTAATACATAGATCTAAATATCTCTAGAAGGGACTCTAACTTAATTTTGGCTCTATGACCTTGGAAATTGAGATCCAAAAAGGTAACTTAATGTTGCCCCTAATTTGGAATAGCTTGTGATATTTTACCTATATCTCATGATATAGAAGTCCAAATGGTCTAACTGTTGGTGCTATAACTATATACATAGATGAAAAAAAATGTATAGAAGACCTCAAAACCCACTTATAACTTTTTCTATATTCATATTAAGGATCAAGTAGAGGTATGAATGGGGAGAGTGTCTGTCAAGACCGTGGCATTGTTTTTGTTTTCGATTTCTACTGCGTCTTATCCAAATCATTATGAATGTTTATGAAAATTTTCAAACACCTAGAAATAAATGAAATAGGACTTATCACGTGAATTGGGAGGCTAAATATTAGAATATAATATTGAGCATAATGCATTCCAAAGAAAATTTCCATGTACATAAATGATTTGTATGCATGTTTATTACTCATATGTGTATAGCATGATTATACAAGTGTGGTTTTGATACCCTTCTAATGGTGGTACGCCATGAATTATATGTATGAACGCAAATATAGATTTTATGACTTGAAATGTATATCATATGACTTGTCAATATATGAATTTTGAAATTGACGAATGGTTAATTGAAATGTTACAGTGCTTACTCTATGTTCTTGGTGGTGGATAGATGGCATATCTATAGGGTTATAGTGCAGCTGTTATAGTTTGACACCACCGGTGTCCATAGTTTGATACCTTTGGGTATCCACAGTTTGATACTTTTTAGTATCCATATTTTTGATATCTTCGGATATCCACAGCTCCCATTATCTACACCCACAGAAATGTGCAGGCTTAACACAGAAAGTAAAATAAAGAGATATAAACAAAAAATACAGTATGACAACATAAATAATCGGTATATAATTGAGCATTTGCACTTGAATTGATAATTTGTTTCACTGGGTGTTGAATATCATTGTTTGAGTTTTGAAGGTGAATTTATGGCATATGAAAAACATATTGAAGCATGGTTGAATTATTTATTTGAGTAAGTATGTCATCATTATTTATATTTGTGTGATGTTCATGAATGTATGTGCTTCGCGGATGACTGCTGTGAGTGGTCATCTAAACTAGGTGTTTCCCTTCTAAGCTTTCAAGCTTAGCACGAATGTTAATCCGCGTAGGTCCAAGTCATAGGATTGAGGTACAAGGAATATCTACAGGGAATAAGGCCAACAGATAGAAAAAAAAGTACTTTTGGAAGGTGCTTTTAGTTAAAGATGATTGTAAATGTAATGGTTAAAGGAAATTGTATGCTTTCTTTTGGATTACTGTGTAAATGTAAAGATGTATTACTTTGTTAAATGATATTGTTATGCATTAGGGAGTTTTGTAATGTGTATATGTATAGCATTGAATTTAATTGTATACCTTGAATGCATGTACAAGAATTTGATTGCTATGTATGTGGATAATTGTAGGTTCTATATAGGGGGTGTTACAATAACAATTGTTGCCAATGAGATGATTTAAGATCTCTTGAGTTCACAAACAAAGCTTTATAAATAGTCTTCTGGAGATTTTGGGATGTCAATTGTTATTCGACAAAGAGCAAAACTTAATCCAGGTATGTATTTTTTCACTTTTGTTACATGTTGAAAATTAATTATCATTTTATTTTGTTTATAATGTTACTTTTGATGTCTTGCAACTTACAATTTTTTGGTGGGACCAATTTGAAATTGGTGTTCCAGAATTGCAAAGGTTTGTAATTCGAATTATAAGTCAATGTGTGAGGGCAATAGGTTGTGAAAGGATCCAAAATAAATTTGAATTCATCTATTCCAAGAAAATGAATAGATTGGAGCATATAAGATTGAATGACTTGATCTTCGTTCGATACAATTTAAAGTTTTGAGAAAGGTATGCTATTATCATTATTAATTAAGATATAATTTTTTATAATTTTTTAATAACTAAAATTTATTATTTACTATAACTCTTAATAAAACAAGTAGTTCAGTAGATCCAATTTGCATTGATAATATCGATTTTTTGGCGGATTGGGTTCTTAAAGAATCGAGTTTGATAGAGGTGAGTGACTTAAAGGATAATCTTGGATGAGAAAGCATTGGTATGTCATTCGGTGCAATGAAGTGGCTCTTCTCAATAATGAGAATTTTGTACCAAATGAGAATTAGAGTTAATGCAATTATAACCGGTATCCCCCGTAGACAATTGAACGAAATTTCAGGTTTTCGTTTCTCCTTTTCTTTTAATTTTATTTATATTTGATGTATATGTTAAATTATATATGTCAATGTACTTGTAAATGTTTTTGTTTCAGGTTTCACTTTTACTTAGTTATTTCCTTATCACAAACTCTTGTTGTAAATTGTAATTGTTAGAGAATTAAGGATATTTATTATTCTTTTTATTTGATAATAATTATTATTCATTATATAACAAAATTGTAATATTTTAAATACTTTATTTTGTTCTTAATCTTATATTTATATGATGATTAAATGATATTTTTATATTAATTGTGATTATTATCTATATTTGAGATATCTAAAAATTAATGTTAATAAAAATAAATAAATTGTTATTATTTTAAAATTTTATTATAATAATTTTTGAAAACAAGTTTAGTGTAAGATTATAAAGTATACAGTATAATATATTAATAGACTGTTTGTAATTTTTAAAAAATTTATGGATTATTTCATAAATTTAAAAATTACTCAAAATAGTATCCTGTATTAACTATATCTATATATTAATAAGAATTATGAATAGTTTAATTTAATATTATATATTTAATTTAATTAGTTATTAATAAAGATTATGAATAATTTCATTTCATTTAATAATTTATTTAATTTTGATAATTAAATTTAATTAAATAAATTAATTAAATATTAATAAATATAATTAAATTTAAAAAAACTTCAAAATATATAAATTTCAAATAAAAATTGATTAGATAAATAAAATATATTTAAAATATAATTTTTAGATTATTTATTTAAAACATAAAACAATTTTATTGATAATTTATTAATAAATATTACATAAGAGATAAAAAAAATTTAATTAATTAATTAATAATACTTTATTTTTAAATTTTATGTAATATGTAATTATCACCAATGATAAAAATATATTATATTGAAATTAACAACTATATATGTTTTTGTTTTTATTTAAAAAATAGAAATTAAAAATTAAAATAGAAAAACAAACGGTCACGTAAATGTCAATGAAGGCGCAAAATAGGATATACGTGGCTTCTTTTTATTGGTAAAACTGGTGATAATAAACGCGTATGTATATTCTAGGAAATTGAGGAAGGAATTGGGAGAGGGTTGGGTCTCGCAAATGCAAAGAAAGTAGACTGAAATTTGGAGGAAATTCTCACGCGGTACTGCTTCGTGCTTTTCTTGATAATTGTTTACTTCAATTAGGTTTACTGTTATGACGATTGAATTTCAATTAGGGCTCTGGAATTCATTGCTTGATTGCAGACAGTTTAAGAATTGGCGCCCAGTTCGCACTGCGTTTCTTGTTGGTTTTTGGCACTCTTTTATTTTTTTTCCTTGAAATTTTCTGTGAAGTTTAAATGCTGAAAACATTTCACTTTTTAGACCTTCCGCAAGATTCAGGGTTAAGCACATATCTTTTCATATCTTATTTCTGTGGTGTTTCTTTTATTCTTATTTTGCAATTTTCCCTGGGTTTTGCTGCTGTCGTTTGTAAGTTTCTGAGTGAACTTTTGAAACTGTAGGAAATTAATTCAGTTTATACTATTTTGAGTTTGTCTTTGTATCTGGTCCTACTCAAGTTTTTATCTCAACTGGAGGAAATTAGTTCAGTTTATACTATTTTGAGTTTGTCTTTGTATCTGGTCCTACTCAAGTTTTTATCTCTCAACTTTCCACCAACATGGAAAATGAATTTATTTATTGCTAGTTTTGATGTGAAAAGTATATTGATACTCTTTTTTTATCTATGGCGGGTTTTTTTGTGTGATCTAATATAGAAACAAATTGAGAGAAAATGATGCGGCTGCGGACTTATGTTGCCCTTAGTTTGGTTGCAACCGTGGCAGTTATTTATCATGCTTTCAGCAGTAGAGCCCAGTTTTACCCTGCCATGGTCTATCTATCTACATCCAAGATTAGTTTGGTGCTTCTTCTCAACATGGGTCTGGTTATTATGTGCGTCCTATGGCAATTGACAAAGAGTGTATTTCTTGGTTCCCTGCGAGAAGCTGAAGTTGAAAGGTTGAATGAGCAATCCTGGAGAGAGGTTATGGAAATTCTCTTTGCAATCACCATCTTTAGGCAGGACTTCTCTGTGACATTTCTTGCTATGGTGACGGCTTTATTGTTAATCAAGGCATTGCATTGGCTGGCCCAAAAGAGAGTTGAGTACATTGAAACAACACCAGCAGTTCCCATGCTGTCTCATGTTCGTATAGTTTCATTTTTGGGATTTCTTCTTCTTCTGGATAGTTTATTTTTGTACGGTTCTGTAAAGTACCTGCTGGAAACACGACAAGCTTCAGTTTCTCTGTTCTTCTCATTTGAGTACGTTATTTTTTTCTCAATGTCATTTTTAATTTATCGCTTCTATTAGGTAAACAGTGTTGTCATCTAAATGTTAATTTGTTGCTGAACCATGTTCACTTGGTACTTTTCTCAAGTTAAGTTTGTTGATTCTTTCCCTTAAAGATAAACATCCTTAGCTTTTAAGTATGCTTAGAACGTTTGAGAGAAGCCCTTTTAGTGTGTCTCATTGCCACCAAACCTAAAGGCTCTAATTTCTCCAAAGATCTGTAATCCATTCTACTCTTTCTAGATATAAATTTGGGAAATACCTTATGTGTGGGCAGACATGATTTGCAACAATTGCAATTGGGATGAAATCATTCGTCTATTAAACTATTTGCTACTTAACCCTTGGACCTATCTTTTGACTTGCTTATTAAGCTATCCAAGTGAATTAACAACCAGTTTGGTTTTACTTGGCTATATTTGCATGTAGTGAGGTTGTTTCGATCAAGCATTTATATGTCAACATCTATACAGATTCTATTATATATCTTATGCATGCTATGGTTTCTATTTTCTGTTTAAGTTATACATCTAATGAATTCCCACTATTAATTTCAGGTATATGATATTGGCAACCACAACAGTGTCAACATTTGTAAAATATGTTTTCTATGTTAGTGATATGCTTATGGAAGGACAATGGGAAAATAAGGCTGTATACACCTTCTACTTGGAACTTATTCGAGACTTGCTTCACTTGTCTATGTATCTATGCTTCTTCCTTGTGATTTTTGTGTAAGTAATGAATCTTTACCACTGAGTGCAAGAATGGGAAGAAGCATGGCTTTCCCATGATTTTTGTGCCATGATTTTTGTGCCAGCTGTGTGATTTACATGGATATTGTCTCGAATTGAATGTATTCAAGTCTCTTGGAGGAATGATCTTTTTTATATTATAACCACAAAATATCCCCTGCAAATGGTTTATTTAAAAATGGATGGACTTAAACCTGCTATTTAGGTGTGTAACCCTTTTGTGCTTGCGGTCCTCTGCAAAATGTAAATCTCTTTTGAAAATAATGGAACAAAAGTCACCAGACTATTAAAATATTTTCTTGATATAGGTCAATTTTTAAATTGCATAGTCTTTTTTTGTTGCACCACAAATTAAACTTTTAGGCTTCAGTATAGGTTATATGCAATTTTAATTAATGAAATTGATTTATGATTTATAAGTTTTTTCTTGGTAATTACTTTTCTTTGGTTCCACAGATGTAACTTTTTAAATTTTTTTTTTGCTAAATTTGCTCACATTTTTACTTCTACAGGAATTATGGTGTTCCTCTGCACCTAATACGGGAGCTTTATGAAACCTTCAGGAATTTCAAAATTCGTGTTGCTGATTACATTCGTTACCGGAAGATCACTTCAAATATGAATGATCGCTTCCCAGATGCAACATCTGAAGAGCTTAGCATGTTAGTTTGGGTGATAATTCCTCGCTTAACTTTTTAGCAGCTGTCAAAAGGATTGACATGCTTACTCTTCCTACAGGAATGATGCAACATGCATTATTTGCCGGGAAGAGATGACGACGGCCAAGAAATTAACTTGTGGACATTTGTTTCACGTTCATTGTCTCCGTTCATGGTTGGAGCGGCAACATACATGTCCCACATGTAGAGCCCTAGTTGTACCACCAGAAAATGGTGCAAGTACAGCTGGTGCTCAACAACTATCACGACCAGATGCTCAACAAGGTAAGTGCTGTTTTGTTTCCATTGCCCGTCTTTGATGCATATTTTAGGCCATTTTACTCCGATTAATTACAAAATGCATATAATGATTGTATGAATTTGACTAGATGATTCTATTAATGTGTGAGTATATGTCTTTTGAATGTGCATAGTGTCATTTGCACCAGTTATTTAGATGTGCTTTGCTCTTTTAGGATTTATTCAGTATTATAATAGAGCATTAGAAAATTGTTTATGCAAGTTATCTGTTCGTGGACTTGTTGCTATGAATGTAATCAAGTTCCCATGTTTTTTCTTCTTTTATTTCAAGTGTTAATTCCCTGTTACATCAGCCTTTTCTACCTTTCTGCTAAGAGTTAAATTCTCATATGTTTAACTGAAGAATTTGCTTTGAACTTCCTTGCTTCCATATTCACAAAGGGATAAGATACAAGTTTGAACGGAGGAAACAAGATAAAAGATGAATAACAGTTTACAAGTCATATACATCCACCCTTCCTCACCTATATTTACTGTTTGGATTTATCAATGCTACTTTTAGGTTTGTGCGGTTGTTTGTGGAAATTTTGTTGGACAATCTGCCATTGATGAATGTAATTAACTCTTTGTTTAAAGGGGATAATGAAATACTATATTTAAATATAGTAATATTAATTTTCATTGTTCAGTTTTTTTTTTAAATTTTTATATTTGACAAATTTCAACTGTAATTTTGCCAACCCAGCAATTTTTTTTCCTTTGTCTAACTGACATTTGGATCCATTTTCTTAACAGTTTCATATTAATCGATCATTTTTTGTTGTTCTCAAAAAGAAAATTTGGCAAACAAATGCATACACATCTATAAGGTCTCAATTTTTTTTGTTTACCAGCTGGTTAATTGTTGTAATTTTTTATTTTGATCAGCTACTGATGCTGCAGGTGCAGCTGCTCAAAGTTCAGTTGGTGCTGTGGTCAATGATGGTTCCAATGGACATCAGGCCAGACTCCAAGCTGCTACTGCTGCTGCTGCAGTGTATAAGAGATCTTGTGTCTATCCATCTGCAAGCACTCTAATATGGTAAGCTCTTCTGAGCTGTGAAATACCACATTGTTTTCTCTGTTTTTTTAGGCCATAACATTTATATGTCTGCTGCCTTTATTGGTATTCAAAAATGCAACTCCTCTGATATAAACTCTAAACTGAACAGGCGTAAAGTGCTACACAATTACATTATTTTTTCAACAAACACAATATTGTGAGGTGCTCTTATTCATCAAATGTTATGATTTTGCTGGTTTTTGTGCATACATGATTTCTAGGGTATTTTAAAAGAAATAAGTAGATTGTAAATTCTCGGTTATTTTAGGATTGATTTGTATATGCATTGGTATAATGACCAAATGGATGATTTCAGCTTCTCTAGTCTTGACATAATTTGTATATTGCAAGGTAAGAAGTATTTAGGTGGCACTTATAGTTTTGTAAGTTGATAATTGTGTGATTGCTTGTGCCTCAACTATTCGACATTGTGATATAGTTGGTTGTATTTTTGACTCTTTAATATAACAAATGGCATAGTTTGATTAACAATCGTGTAATTTGTGAAATATACGGCACATGTTTCATAACTCTTATGTTTGAATATAAATCCAGTATTCACTTTGGTGTGCTTTTTGTCAATAACAAATATTTTCAAACTTGATTTTGTTTATAAAATGATTGTTCAACGTGTATTAATTTGGGAAATAAAGGAGCAATGATAAATTATTTCATCCATCAAATTCATCATTTGTACAAAATGAAGAAAGATGAACCCTGCTGATATTATAGTATTTTGCTGATGGAATTTGTCTGCGGCAAGCATGACAAGATACCATGTAGTTTAGGCTTAAGTTGTCACTGCCTTGTTCCCTACCTTGATAGTTATGGAAATAATATTGTCTCTGTTAATCTATGCCTGTTCTGTTGGCTTGGTGTTCCCACCAGTGTTTTACTTTAGCTTGGGAAGAAATGATGTTTAGCATTTTGCAGGTCTCCTGGATATGCATTTCTTCCTAAAGCTCACAACACTGTGGAATTGGATCCTTGTGGAGAAAATGCTGCTGCACAACGGCATTCTGAGCTTGCAAACAATCCTGAAACTTCAAACTCAACCTTCTTCCAAGTTCCCCATTGCGTCTTTGTTCCCTTCCACGTACCTGTTGCCAATGGAACTTCTGTGGAGAGATTGGGAAGTATGCCAACCTCTGATTTGGAATCTCATAAGAAGTTTCTTCAAATTCAGATTGAGGTACCTGATCTCATGAATTTGTTTTAGAATTGATTTTTTTTTCTTATTTCAGTTTTGAGTAAGGCTGTCTATCATAGTTTTGTGTCGTAGGTTGGTAGTAGCTGCAAATATACAGATCAACTAACAACCTAAGATTAAAAGATTATGATTCCCACGTATACCAAAGACACAATCAATTAGATTCATTTATCAAATGAAGCAAGGTAAAACTACATGTATGAAGAAGATCAGAGTTCAGAACGAGAGCTTTAAAGACAAAAACCAATTTGCATAGGTTTCTGCAGATTAGACTGATAAGCCCCAAATCAAGTTTGTTTATACAAGGAAGGGCAAAAAGAATCAGCAACAAGTGGCTTTCTTAGCAAATAATTATTGAGTCAATGTCTTTGTTGGAGCTTGTTGTCAGTACAGTTGATTATGAGAATTTCCATAGGACAGCCTATTATTTGTTAGAGGAATGACGAGGCAGGGTTGTTATGGTGCTGTTATGAGTCTTGAGTCTATATATGTAAAAAGGCAATTGAGGCTGTAGGGGGTAAGGAGAATCAGGAATAAGCTACTGCCTTGTATGGCTCCAGGAGAGGGGTAGTCTCTCAAAAACTACCAGCGTCTTTGTTACTTCTTTTCCCTGTAATATATGCCTCATCTATTTCTACAACCCCTATCCTTGTATTTATTTTCCCAGAAAACGACTGCTGGTAAGAACTGGGTCTTATCATAGACTTCATCATAAACTTCCTATACTTATCAATTTCAATAATTTAGATTTAATGAACTGAACTTGAACAGATCTAAAGACCTTCTCTATTCTCTTTTAAGATATAGTAAGTTTATTTATCTTAATACAATTATTCCTAAAATCAGTTAAAGAGTATCTGATATTGTATTTGTAGGTAACATTTATCTTGTCTATAATGTTTGTTTAAACTAATGTTTTATGTCAATTTTCTTTCTTTCATTTAACATGTTTAAGCGTGTGATCAATATTGGACATGTGCTAACCAGAAAAGCCTTAGATTAACGTATGATTTATGTTCAAGAATCTGAGTAGGAAAAATAATCAACTACCTCTAAATCCTAAAATAGGGGTTTAACTTAATGAAATAAAAAATATTTTACTATTAATAATGCAATCATCATCAACTATGCAACAGTTGTCCCATGGAAGATTACAATAATCAATCCAAGCTAAAGAATACAGAAAAGAAGAGTGATACAACTATTACGATGAATTCTTGAGTAAAATTGGAGAACTTTTCAATCTGATATTTGAGACATGATTAACATGATCTTATCATGAAATTTCTCACCTGAAAAAGATAGAGGAGATAGCTGCTGGAGAATTGGTGGCTGAAGATGCCGTCTTTCTTTCTTTAGAGGCTCAGATACCTGCTGGAGAATTGTTGGCTGAACATGCCGTCTTTCTTTCTTTAGAGGCTCATGGTTTCTCTCTTATCTCTTTAAATGTGCGATTTCCCCATCCTAATAATAGAAGCATTCTTTTTATGTTCCTACCTCTTTAGGATCCTCTCCACCTGTCTTAGTGGATTGTATGCTTATATAGGAATAAAATAGTTACTTGAGTCTGGGATAATTAATCTAGTTTAGTCCTGTTACTGTGGTCTGTAAGATAGAAACTGTAATCTTAGGTAAGTCATTTTATTTTCTTATCGTGTCATATATTGGCCCTTGAAATAGGCTTCAGAATTTGATCTAAATTCCATCCAACTTCAATCAGCTCAACAAGATGATTTGATCATTCTTGTTTCCTTTCTATTGGTGATTCTCCTATTAAAGACCAGAACTACTTGGAGAGTATTTATGACAAAGAAAACATCGCAGAACTGCAAAAACCATCAAAACTAAGTACTAACTTTAAGAAGTTGAAAATCTGTTAAATGTAAATTAAAAAATCTTAGGATACTCACTCATGATACATGCCCTATTCATAACATAGTAGTATAGATGGTAGACCCATAATTAGGGTCCATGGTGTTTGCTTGGATGATCAGATTGCTCGAGTCTGCACAAAGTTGTGTTTGCAGGTTGTAGTTTTTATTTATTTATTTACAAATGTGAAGGGCTATACTATTTGAAGAATTGATATTTCTTTTGCATATTTCTATCTTATGTTACTCTACTTCCAACCAATATGCTATTATTCATTTATTGTGGTTCACCATGATTTAGAAATGTTGATGTCTGAAAAAGGCAGTCCAAATCTGTATGTACTTGATTGCGGCAACGAATTGGCATGCATCCTTAAGTTGTACTGGTGAATGAGTACACCTCAGATATTTATTCAGGTGTAATTCTTATGCTGTCTTTGCATAAAATGGAGACAGATTACTGCTTGTTCGAACTGTGAAGATGAGGCTTTTATCTTTCTTTGCATCTGTTTCCTCGAAAATATCTTTGTAAACTACAACAATTGACATCAGTGCTGATTAATTTTGTCATGATTTTCACGTGCTTCATTTTCTGTTCTGCCCCTTACGCAGGTTCTGCAAAAACAGCTTCAGCATCTACAGAGGCCAATAGCTGAGGAAAGAACCGATGCATGATCTTTCCTCTATTCCTTGCAACTATTTATTGATTTTCCTTTGTGATCCTTGGATATTGGCTTCCCTTCATTGTCCTACGATACGAATGTTGAAGGATTATGTATAATCTCTCTTGTTTCTCTGCGACCTGACATAGAAGAGAATGAAGATGTTGCTCTCAGGTTATGAAGAAATTGAAGAGAATCATGCAAAAAAATTTGTTCAAGTCAGTTGTATCATAGGAGAACAAATGGGAGTCAATAATTTCAAGAATTAGAGAAAAGTTCACTGCTTGCTTTTGCAGCTATTGAGTGTAATTCACCCCCCGAGTTCCTTTCCCTTTTCTCGCTCTTAAAAATCTCAGTAGTTAGTCGATTAATATGTTAAAATGCCAATTGACTTCCCGGTTATGTTTTGATAGAATCTGCCCATGTACGAGTTGGGGTTAGCTAATGACAAAGCTTGCGTTTCTCATCTTTAAGTCAACGGGCTGGTCCAAGTTGACCAGCTTAGATAAAGGGCTGTTTTTTTATTTTTAAAATTTCTTATGACTGGGATTGCTGAACTTGATTAAGTCTAATAAGGTTTTGAGTTGCCTAATTTAGATTGGGTTCGGGCTAGAGCTTGGGCCGGGAGCATCGAGTTCCGTTCAAGCCGGACACTTGCCACCCCAAGTTGGGGTTGAGGGACTTGTAGGATTTTCTAGTATTGTTCTCTAATCAAAAGTTTCTCGAATAGCTTGAAGTAATTATTATCTTGTTTTATGAGGAATTGAAAGAAAAATAATATTATTTGATGCAAAGTTGATAAACCTATAAGATAGACAAGATGTAGTTCCGCTTATATATGATAGTGAGATATGGGTTGAATCACTTCGTTAAACGTTCAACTAACCTCAAAATTTATAAAAATTAGCATATTAATTATTTGATTTCTGAGTGCTGAAATTCATAGTTTAACATATGAAGAAATTTAATTTTGAACTTTGTAATAAGGTTAATTTAGTTATGATATCTCTCTCTCTTCTTTTTCTCTCAATTAATTTCCATCTCTCATTTTCATTCAATTTTATCGTTTTGTATTTCTCTCGTCTAATTGGACATTACTACAATAACAATCCAATAAAAGTCGTATTGATACGCGGAGTTTAGGGAACTCTAGTAGTAGGCAGGATTTAGGAAAGTTAATAGTATGCATCTTTACTTTTTATTAATAGAGAGACTGTTTTTGATAAACTTATATTAATATTATATATATGCATATACATATTAAAATAATAAACAATACTAATTAAATATAAAATAAAAATAAAATAAGTAAATAAATATACAAACATAAAAACAAGTAAATAGATCAATTAACCAAGTCATTACGAGAAGATATGCAAGATAAGTAAGGAAATGTTTAGGCTAAAAAATTAAGAGGGAAGTACCACATATTAAATGTTTTGGTTAAATACAAGATATAAGATTTGAAGGAAAATGTTTAAAAGACTTATGAGAACGAGAAGAATCTTTTTATGTGAGATCATTTGTCTAGTATCCTAATATGTTAAAGTTTTATATTAAGAGTGATGTCTTTGGTAGGCCAACAGAGCCATATCATTCTTGATCACCTCTTCTTAGTTTTTCCTAAGTCTTCCTTTTTTTCTCTTACAGTTTTTAAGTATAATCTTTTCATATCTTCTCACTAGAGCATCAAAGTATCTCTTCTTAATGTTCGAATTACTTAAGCTTTGTTTCTCTTAATTTTTCATTAGCATTAGCCACTTTTAATTTGTTTTTGACTATTACATTCCTGACCTTATCTTTTCTATTAAGTTTGCACATTTAACGAAATATCCTTATCTCCGCAACCTAATATGTGCTTAATTGTTGATACATTTAATCTATTACACTTAATGATTAGTGCCTTAAAATGCTTAGGATATTCACTTTAGCTCATATTTGATTTTAGGTACATTTCGGAAGTGAAGGAGCTAAAGTGACTCGAAAGCATTCTTATTGAGCCATCTTCCTTTATTATCTTCATAGAGCAAGAAGAAGAAAAAGATTAAAATAAAAAGGGACAAGATAGAGCATAGAAATAGAGGTACGTGTAACATTTTGTTTTAAAAAAACCATAGTTGTAACATAAATTACACTACCAAAAGACTTAAGCTAGTTATCCATTTATCATATGATTTTAACCTAGTTTTTAATATAAGTGAAGTGTGTGTGTTGGTTGCTAAAAGAAGAATCAAAACATGGCTGTAACATGGAGAAAAAAAGAAGACACATCCATAATGTTACCAAAGAAAAACACCTGTCCATTTATCTCATACAAAACCTAGTTATTAAAGATGAAAGGACATGGTGTGTGTCATGGGTGAAGCATGTGAGGGCAGCTGAAAAAGGACACCTGTTCATTCCAAAGAAAAACCTAGCATTTGGATGATGTAAGGGATATAAGGTGTCAGGTGAGCTGAAGCAAAGGAGGGGTGAGGGGTGATTCTTCTTTTTCATTCTTAGAGATTACAAAATGGAAGGTGTGCAGAAAAATGACCATATCTGATTCTTCTTTAATTTTGGTCAGTTTTTAACAATGATGGAGACATTCTTGGCTAATTCTTGGAGCTAGATAGAAAAGATAGAGGGTTAACCTAGCCGACTTTAGTTCAGAGGTGCAATCGATACCACTAAAACTTGAATGCAATACATAATAGTCATGTTAAAGATTGTATGTGGCAATTATCAGTGTTAAATCGTTAGGGATAATGTAGTATAAGTTAAATAATCCGAGTTTGTGTGATTATTACTAAGATTGATCCATTTTCTCAATTGTAATGCTGTTGTTTGGATAAACTTAGAGAGCTTGTTCTAAGTTTTCCGATAATTAAGGTTAATTAACGAGCTCTTCTTAATTAACTATAACCTAAAGAAAAATCGGGATTAACAGAGCTTATTGTTAATTCATGATCAATAGTTTAAAAAGAGGTGTGAAGATGATAATTCAATGATATATGTGAAATTGTGCTTAGGTCGAGATTAAACCAAAGAATCGAATGCAAATCATTAATCAATTTTATCTCCTTATTGTTGTTTAATTTAAGTTGTTTGTATAGATTCAATTTTATTTTGTTTTCTAATTTACATTGAACCAACCCCCTTTTTTACATATAGGTATAATTTAGGGAAGTAATCGGATTTAATCTTTATGGGATTAACCTAGACTCACCACCACTATAGTTGTAGGTTTAGTTTATTTTGTGTAGTGTTACGATGCGCTACTACCAATTTTGACATTGCTGCCGGGGATTAACATCCTTTGCTTTTCTGAATTTATTTGTTTTGTTTTTTTGTTATTTTTATTTTTATTTTCAATTAACTTCTTTTCTTATTTGGTTAGTTACGATCTTTGACACAATCTTCTCACTCTGGTGAATTGAAATTTGGTCCAAAACTTGAAAGAACCCTATGCAGATCAAGAAGACAAGTTGCACAAAGTTCTGAGGATCCATCATCATTTGATAGGAACCGTGATTCATTACTAGGAATTCAAATAGTTTTAGATTTGCTTTCTAATTCCTCTAGTGATTTCATTTCTGAAACTGACTCTAACATTGCAGGTCAAAACAATGATCGCACTCTTAAGTAATAGGGCTCATTCTTGACCCTTGTAAAGAATAAAATGAGACAAATAGGGCCCACTTTTGACTCTCATAAAGACCATTTTTTATTTTGCCTTGGACCTATAAAACGTTATGAACGACCCGATCATGGATATTTATTAGTTATTTTATTTGATATTTTGACGTAATATTATTTATTATATGGTGAAAGTGTAACATGTTAAGTACTTAGTATTGTCCTTAATTTTATATTTATTTGATTATTAAATAATCTTTTCTTTCAAATTAATTGTAGTTATTATTTATATATCAAATATTTGAAAAGTATTATTAGTGGAATAAATAGATTGTTGTTTTTTTAAATTTATATTGTTATGATTTTGGAGACATAATTGATGTAAAATTATGAATTATACAGTACAATATATTGAAGGATTATTTTATAATTTTAAAACAATTAAGGGACTACTTTATAAATTTTAAAAATTACCGAAATAGTACTAGTACTAGTACAGTACTATACCAGTCTGGTACTAGTACCAGTAGATATTCATAATATTGTATTGAAATCATTCTACATTAACTTTTTGTAGTTTTCTTTTCTTACTAGAATAACTAATTTCAAATGAATAGGAAGAAAAAAAAGAACCTTGTTAATAAATAAAAGCTCGTTTCAATTCCACTCCAATAGAAAGGATCATCTTTGGAATGGCATTAGAAAGTCTCTTATGGTTCCTAAAGAGTGGTGGGTGCAAGAACTCTATGAGTTGCAGGTAGATTTATATAAGAGGGTGCTTACAACAATTAAAGCAAAAGAAAGAGTCTTTGGAAATGGAATTGAAGAAGTATTGCATGCGTATGCCCTGAGAAGATTGCTAGGCTTTAGCAATGGTATGGTACAGAGTGGTGACAACCTAAAGAATAAATCACTGGCAAAAACTATATAGTTGGTGCTACCTAGTGAGGAAGTAGTGTTATAGTCTCCTGCTTAAGTTGTTAAAAGCCTCAATTTTGTTAAAATGCGAATAGAGAGAAAGGAAAGAACTGATGAGACAAATTAGCCAGCAGCTTGAGGAGGCTATAGTAGTTGATCTATTAATCTAAGCCCCAGCCAAGGAAACAACAATGTATGACATCGATACAGTGCAAAACCTTGTTGAGTAGTTTGTGAAACATAAAGGAAGCACTCAGACTGCTTTTCCTGTTCCCGAAAGATAAAGGGATAAGTGGATTTGGTCTTACTCCCCTTCAAGGATCCTTTTGGAGGCTCAGTGGTATTAGAGCCACCAGGTTGCAACCTCGGTTCCCCACGTCCCAAGTTCGAATCTTCGAATGATAACGGGATGCGGCTGGCTGTCCCTTGCGTCATCAGAGTATGCGCAAATGGAAGGTGTGGTAGGACCCATCCCTAAAAGATAAAGGGATAAGTGGATTTGGTCTTATTCCCCTTCAAGGATCCTTTTGAGGGCTCAATGGTTTACTGTCTTTATACTAATTGCGAAAAATCTAACACAGTAACCTAGACATAAGCATTTTTCCCCTTTTGTGGCTATATTAAAGATGTCAGTGACTCTATTTATGTAACACACACGAAGTGTATCAGTAAGCCATGCCATATAAATTACATGATTTATTTGGAACCTTTATTTAAGGGTAGTAGGAACCTAGGTAAACAACAACATACAAAAAACACGATTAGTGTCTTCAATCCCTATGATAAAGTTGGTTAAACCTAGTTTTACTCTTCCATTCCCTCTAAAATGATGACTTCCATTCTTTAGAACGATCTTCCACTTTCATAAGGAATCCAAGGTTCACTCGCAGAAGCATAAGAAAAGGACTAGGTTTTTTAGGCCCACATTACACCTGTGGTAGTTTATTAGTGCTCGCCTCACCATCACTACATCATAAATGATTGTCTTACACATCACCTTTTCCAAACATTTGAAGCTAACAATCCAATTAACTTGCAACCATTAGATATTGATAATATGTGCAATTGTTTCTTTTCCTTTAATAGAGTCAGTGACTTGTATTATTTAACTAATCACATTCGTGCATGTGGAATTGTAAATATAGCATGGTATAAATATCTAAAATAGAAATTGTAATCATTCATTAAATATTTATTCTTAAATAATATAATAATCTTTAACAATGGACGAATAACAACCTAGACCTTGTGAAAATATAATGAACTTATACAAGACATTATTTTTCTTACTCATCTTTCTGTTATAGCTTATATAAGCTCTAAGTTTGGTTACTCTACTGCATAAGATATTAGTTCTATGGCAAAAGCAACTCATATGCTTTTTACATATGAGTAAATGCACTATATAATTAATCTATTTATTGTTATTTTCTACTATTTTGTACATGTATTTTCTTTCAGTGATGGAAGGTTTCAGAAATACGAATGGTTCCATTGCAGCTATGCTCCAATAGCTACTGACTAACAAGGACTTAGGCAAGGCTTCACATGTTCATTCCATGTCCTAATTTTTCTAGTTTTCAATTTATATTTGTTCTATTTTTCTGTTGCATGTTGTTAATATCTGTTACACATTGTTAGTTGCAAGAAAATAGGAAAGTCAGTTATTAGTTACTTAGTGGGAAGTTAAATTGTTGTTTTTCAGTTATTGCTTGATGTATTTAAACCAGAATTTTGATTGAATAAAGATGAAAGACTTTTTATTGTATATTTTTCTATTATATTCTCTGCTGAGTTACAGTAAAATTTAATTTGCTATTCTTTTTAATTCAAACAAATTAGTATCAGAGCATTATTCTTAAGGGACTTGTAAGTGATCTTAATGAACCCCACACCAAAAAAACCTAAACACTTTGCTGAAATCCATGGATTCAAAAACTCCATTTGCTGCCATTGCACCTTCAACATTCAATGGTGAAAATTATTAGGTATGGGCAACAAGAATGGAAGCTTTTTTTAATGCAAATGATTTTTGGAAAGCTGTTGAGGAGAACTATGAGGTTCCACCATTACCTAATAATCCAACTATTGCACAAATCAAGAGTCACAAGGAAAAGAAGAAAAGGAAGTTGAAAGCTAATGCATGTTTACTTGTTGTTGTCTCACCATCAATCTTCACTAGAATTATGACCCTGGAATTAGTTAAAGTAATATGGGATTTTCTCAAGGAAGAGTACAAAGGCAATTAGAGAATTATAGGGATATAGGTGTTGAATTTGATAAGGGAGTTTGAGATGCAAAGAATCAAGGAGTCAGAGATAATCCAGGAGTACTTTGACAAAATTTTGAGCATCATCAACAGGGTAAGGTTATAACATTTATAATTTTGATTATAGTTTGCTTGAGGACAAGAAAAAACTTAAGATTGGGGATGTTTGATATGTGGATATTTGACTATATTGTACCACCCATATTTGATTTATTTTGTTTGATATTTTATACTTTTATTATATTTTGGTATTTAATATGCTCCAAGTATGTTTACAGGTGATAATTGCCTTCACAGACTTAAAGGAGAGGAATTTGGAATAAAATATGATGCAAAATAGAAAATCAACAATCTAGAAGGAGTGCATGGTTGTGCACTATTGCACACCTGTGCACTTTTGCGATACTCGATGATTTCCAATTATGCATGTTCCTGTGCACAGTCGTGCACATGATTAAGTTAGGTTTTCATATAAAAATGACGTTTTCAAATGCAAATGAGAGGAGGAAGCAGTTGTCACTATTCTAAGATGTTCAGAGGTGATTCCAGAGGTGATTTGGAGCTTACGGAGCGGAAGATGTGGAGTTTTTATCGAGAGATCCATCAGAACACAAGATCGATCATTTATATTGTCAGAATACGCGATAGAGAACAATCAGGGAGATTTAAAATTTGATTCAGATATTTTTTATTTTATTTTTGTATATATGGATATGATTTTGTGTTCACCAATGTATGGCTAATTCTTCTATTAGTATCTAGGTCAGATGAATCCTAGTTGAATACTTTGACATTTTTTGATTGTTTTGTTAATGCAATTAAGTTGATTGATTGTTGCGAACCAATTGTACATTTTATGATTGTCTATTAATCTGATCTATTATAGTTTAATCTGATTTCATACTTAGTGATTAAGAAATCCTAGGTTGAATACATCCACGATAATTGGAAAGAGTTAATTGCAATCCTAGAGATAGGATGACATAAGTCTTCTTGATTAGGGTCAAACCTAATAAAGGAATTCATAATATGGTAAAGCAATTCTATAAGTTTTAACCTAAGTAATTCGGTTAGAGATCTTAGAATTAGTTTTTAGTAAACTCAAGGTCAGTTATTAGCATAACTTAGGAGTCTCCACTGTCCAAAAAATCAACAACACAATTGCATGACAAACAATCAATCGGTTAAGGGTTAGACCTAGATACTCATAATTTGATATTGATAAATAACTTAATGACGTAGCCAATTCTTGCTTAAATTGTGTTGCTTTGTTACTTTAATTGTTTAATTTTAGTTTCATTAATTTAACCACAATTAATTCATAGGCTCGATAATAAAATAACAGTAATTACTTGTACTTACCATCTTCGTAGGATCGATCCATGTTTATTGGTACTAGCTACAACTACACCGTACACTTACGGTATTAAATATTGACCACTCACAAAAAATGTCAATCAAAAGGCAAAGCATTCCAACATTAAGTTACATTTTTTTAAGGGAGGTTCCGAAAAATGGTGAAGTGTGTTTGTTGTATTACAACACTGATGATCAAATTGTAGATATTTTCACCAAATCACTTTATGTTAGCAATTTTGAGAATTGGAGAAAGAAACTTGAAGTTTGTAGGTACTGAAGCAAGGAGTGTTGCAGTTGTGCTCCAGTAGCTACTGACTGCGTAGGGATTTAGTCAAGGCTTCACATTTTAATTCCATGTCCTAATTTTTTCGATTTTCAGCTTTTATTGTATTTATTTTTTGCCGTTTCTATTTTTCTATTTTTTTGCTGCATGTTGTTAATATCTGCTATACATTGTTAGTTGCAGTAAAAATAGTAAAATCAGTTATTAGTTGCTCAGTGGGAAGCTAAATTGTTGCTTTTTAATTATTACTTGATGTGTTTAAATAAGTATTTTGATTGAATAAAGATGAAATACTTTCCAACCTATATTTTTCTCTTATGTTCTCTACTGAGTTATAGTAATATTCATTTGCTATTCTTTTTTTATTCTAATAGGTTCCAATGATTGCATGAAAATATTGAAAAATATGGATTATATAATGATGCTATAGAGATGTATTTATTCCCATTAATGGTTGAACAAGGAAAATTGGAGAATACTACCTTTTTCAAATCTAGTTAGAAGAATATTAAGGCTAGTCTTAAAACAATATTCAATAAAGAGTATATTGATGGTCAATTGAAGAACTATAATGCATTGAGGGCTAAATTGATGAAGTTTATAAGCTTACCCAAAGAAACAGAAATCAGTTACAATTCTTTTATTGATGAAGTTAATACTATATATGAATATTGAGAAAAAATCTATTTAAGGTAAAATATATCTTTGCTTGTTGATATATCATATTATAATTTTTGTAATGTACACTTTTCATCATTTTGGGTGCATTAATCGCTTATAAATAATTTTCATACTTATATCATATTTTTGGAGATACTACTGTGATTAGTTTGCATACATATGTATTAACTAAATCCCCACCAAATAGTACGAAAGAGAAACATATAATTGAAATTGATGAAGTTTGAAAAGATCAAGTTGCAAATTCTTGTTATAAGAAAAATAAATCTCCTAAGAAGGAGAAGGTAAAAAAATAAATACTTTAGAATTCTAAAGTATTTACAATTGATGAATAGTTTATAAGAAAGAATGATTTACTTAAGAAAAAATTGGCGACATCATCATCCACTACAAATAATACATTTGAAACTTCGTCAATAAATTAAAAGACTAATTCAATGATGGGATGTTTGAATTCCTAACATGATTTAAACGTCGAGCATATGCAATATGGAAAAGCCGTGAAGTCTTTATATGATTCTCCAATTTATCTGTAGATTTTTACAAAGATGCCAGTTACGAGGAACTGGATTGGATATATCTCTTTAGTTATATTTTCACATTATTTAATATTAAAGTCTTATTGGTTTAGGCACTTTTATATTAAGAACTATTCTATAGTTTAAATATTTATGATTAAATTTTATATGAATTTTTAACTGAATATTTCATATGAAATTCTTAAAATTTTAGCATTTATATTTTAATTTTATGTTAACCATGTAATGTTGGTATTGTATATACATAGCCTCCTCATCAGATTTCGAATCAAATTCAGATGATGAACTAATGACAGTAGTTATTATTTCTTTAGCTAGAGAAGATAATGCATATTTTCATTTACATAAGCAACCATATAGAACTTTTGCTATATTTGGTCAAAATTAGATATTGAAACATTTAAATAAGAATTCTACATAGATTTATAAGAACTTAAGAATGAGAATACAATCTTCTTGAGCTTATGTGATGAGTTGAAGAGTTTAGGAGGCTTAAAGCTAACTTGTAATTTGATTGTGAAGGAATAAGTTGCAATTTTCTTGATGACTATAAGGTATAGTGAGACAACTAGAATCAATACAGAGTGCTTTCAACATTCTACATAGAAAAATTTGAAACATTTTCATAAAGTCTTAGAATTAGTTAATCTTCTTTCAAAAAGAGTCATTACTTTACAATCCTTTGCAATACACCTCCTGCAATTCAACATATTTTAAAATACTTACTATTTTCAGCTACATTCATATATTTAGTTACTAATTTCAATATGTTCTCATATTTAATTAATTATTTTAATCATACAATTTACTTTTTAAGATTGCAAAGGAGCAATTGATGGTACAAAAATTGGTGCACATGTTTCAACTGATAAACAACTACCATATAGGGGTAAAAGAAATAATCTAACCTAAAATATTATTTGTTGTTTCTCATTTGATATGCATTTCATATATGTAACGACTGGATGGGAAGGTATAAATCCAACTAATTGATTTCTCATAAATATAGTAATTATGATTAATAGTTTTTATTTAATATTATTTTCTTTATATATGTTAAGTAAGTTCTACTTGGTTGGTTGAGGCTATACTACTATACCTAAATTTTGTTCACCATATTAAGGTAAGAGTTATAATTTACGAGATTATAGAGGAAGAATAAGATCTCAAGGTCCGCATAAATTATTTAACTATAGACATTCTTCATTTTGAAATGTTGATGAAAGATGTTTTAGCATTCTCAAAGTAAGATTCCTGATACTTTCGAACATGTTGAGTTATGATATGAAGAAACAAAAATATATGGTTATTGCTTATTGTGTTATATATAATTATATTAGGATGATTAACAAAGCAATAAATTATTTGACAGTTGTGTTTAAAATGAATAGTAAATTTTGGAAAGAATAAATGAAGATGCAAGTTCTCAAGTGGAATATAATATCACTCTAACATAACTTTGGAGTATGTCTCAAAAGTATGATGAAATTGCCAGACAAATGTAAATTGATTATATTGAAGAAATTTCTAATTGATTTATGTTTCTTTCTTGTAATTTATACTACTTTTATGTTTTAAAGCATTATAGTATGATGAACATCTTTTCTTATTTAATTGGAATGACTTAATTTATTTTTATATATTATAAAGTCTTAGTATATAAAATTGATGTGTAAATTTCTTTAATTATATTAAATATTTGTATTTGTATTTCCAATGATAATGAAAGTAAATTAATTTAAGAATATAATTTGATATTGTTAAAAATTAAATTATAATTCAATATTATCATATAAAAACGTAATTAAAATAAAATAGGATAATAAATCTAAACATATTTTTGTTTTCGAATTTTTATTATAAATATTAATCAAATAGAATGTCATTTTTGGCTTTTTATTACAAATCTCAACTAAACATGTTTTAGTTTTTTAATAAAAGCATAAATTAAAAACCTTAATAAAAAAAGGAAGTAGAATCAAATGACACCTAAAAAAACCCTAGAATTTAGGTTAAACTATAGGCATTTTGACCGCAACCTCAAAGGAAAGAGGAGAATCATTTTCTGCTTCTCATCTTATTCATCTCACTATCAACAGAAACCATTGATCTTTACTATCTTTTAAATCTTAAGCATATGATATGTTTTTTCTTTCATTACCTTTCTTGCTTGAACCTACTTTTAATCGCCCTTCGTTTCTCACTTTGTTTTGCATCAATGGAGTTTATGTTTAAATAGTTTCCGTAAGGAGGTTAAATATTTATTATTTTTCCTAAATCTTTATTGTCAGTCATTATTTTAGGTTGGAAAATTAGTAATGTTTGTTTTCTTTCATTATAAAATTATCTACTTTATAGTTCCTTTTGACATAATTCTATTTAAGCAAGTCATACTCTTTAGGAGAATACATGACTCATAACTATTCTTTATTTTGTAAGTATTTGCATTATAGGTCATCTACTACTTTGGGGATTATCCTTGATGAAACATGAAACTTGTAAAACGCAAGAACTGGGTGTAGGATCATGTTTCATTTCATACCGTATATGGAACCATTTTTATTTTTAAAAAGTGTGATTGCAATTCTACTAATAAGTTCTCAAATATCCATTGCTTATATTTTTCGTGTAGGTTGGGAGGTTTTAGAAAATTCCAAATCCAAATGGTTAAGATCATATCCAAATTTGAGCACTTAATATGAGGTTTGCAAGGAGATTACAAACTTTGGAGATCTCATCAAGTTCAAGTCCAAATAAACCTTCAAAAATTACTCACTTTCATCTAAAAGAGAGAGTCTAATTGAGATCGACTATATATATATATAGGTTAAAATTTATTAAGTTTTTTAATTCCAAACTTAATTTTATTGTGGGCCATAACTTTAAATGAAAGTTCTTTAATAAATTGGATATAAGTCCTATGTTCTTAAAAATCCTTAAGTCTAAGTCAATAAGATTGATTAACAAGGTTTAATGGGAAAAAGCTTCACTCATATTTCATGTCCCATCTTCTAAAGATGAGAGGCTACTGGCAAACTATCTCAAGTGCATAACAGGCAATGGTGAAAGAGCTTTATTGATAGTTCATAACTAGAGTAATATAAGCCCCCTAATAGCATCCATAATGATAAATCTACTGTAAGACACTTCAATGAACTCAAAGGTTAATTTATGAATTACGTCAGATCAAGGGAGGAATGTGACCCCAAGCCTGACCCCTATATATTGGGAAAAATCAACGAATTATATCCCATAGGTAAAGTAAGCAAAGAAATAATACGTAAAATTTTAACGTGGTTCACCCTTTAATTTAGGCTATTTCCACAAGTCAAACTCAAAATAAATCTTCTGAAAATGAAAACAAAATGTATAGAGAGTGAAAAATGACATGACAAATAGTGACACTCATACACAAGGTGTTTCCCAAATTTACTATCCTTAAGATAATATCTTCACTATTTTGTCATTCACTCTTTTAGGAAAACGTTTCCTAATAATACCCAAAAAGAATCACTTTCTCATACTCACCATATATCACATATGATGCAACAATAAGAGAAAGAGGGAGGGAGAGTCAATTTATAGACCTTCCAATGCCTTAACAAGTTGTGCACAGCTTACTTAATGCAAGTTGTCACCTAGCTTTCTAAATGCAAGTTGTTGCCTAGCCTACTAAATGCAAGTTGTTAACAGCTTACTGCTTTTTTTTTATAGTATAATCTTCTAGTGTGGTAGTATCCCATATAAGTTGATACCACCTTACAATTCTCCCCTTACCGACAACATGGGGTTTACTGTCATTCCTACAGATGATTGACAGAACTTAAACTTTTCCCTTGGTAAAAATTTTATCATCATATCTGATCCATTCTCATTCGTTAAATCTTCTCAAGTTGCAATATCTTCTTCTCTAATACCTCTCTAATCTACTGATATCTCACATCAATATGATTTGATCTTGAATAGAATAAGGAATTCTTCCCAAGGTGAATAGCACTCTGATTTTCACAAAATAGTCAATATCTATCCTACTAAAAACCAAGTTTATTTAAGAACTTCTTCATCCATAGGAGGTCCTTGCATGCTTCAGGTGTAGTAATAAATTCTGTTTCAATGGTGGATAGAGCAATACATTTTTGCAATTTTGATTGCTATGACACAGCTTTCCTTGCAAAGATAATTAGGTAACCTGAAATAGACTTTCTCAAATCAACATCATTCTCCTTGTTTTCATTTGTGTAACTAACTAACACAGGCATGGTAGTTCTAAAACATAAGCATATTTTAGAATTTTCATATAGATATATCATAATCCACTTCACGGCACTTCAATGTTCCTTACTAGGATTTGAAAGGAACTTACTTACTATTCCAACTGCGTGAGTAAAATCTAGACATGGACATACCATGGCCATCAAACTTCTAACTGCAGAAGCATAAGGAATTTTATCATCTCTTCTTTCTCTTTATCCATCAAAGGCACTACTCAGCCTAAAGTGATTAGAAAGAGGACAATTAAACGCTTTAGCTTTATCCATGTTGAACCTTTGAAGTACTTTCTCAACGTACTTCTCTTGTGACAACCATAATTTCTTAGCACCTGTCTCTGATAATCGTCATGCCAATAATTTATTTTTTTAGCCCCAAGTCTTTCATGGCAAAAGACTTAATTGCTTCTTCAAACTATTGATTTTGTTGATATTTTAGCGAACAATTAACATATCGTTAACATAGAGCAAAAGGATAGTGAAATCATCATCAGAGAATTTTTTTACAAAAACACAGTGATCTGAAGCGGTCCTTTTGAAGCCTTAGTCCCCCATAACTGTCTCAAACTTCTTATACCACTATCTCGATGTCTGTTTTAAAACATGAAGGCTTTTCATCAATCTAAACATATAGTACTCATTCCCTTTTATCTTGAAACCCTCTGGCTGCTCCATATATATCTCCTCTTCCAAATCTCCATGAAGAAAGATTGTTTTAACATCCAAATACTCGATTTCAAACTCTAGACTTTTTGCTAAACCAAGCATTGTATAGAAGGATTTCATTTTTATAATTGGTGAAAATATCTTTTCAAAATCAATACCTTTTCTTTTGATTGAATCCTTTAACAATCAATCTAGCTTTGAATCCTAGATGAGGATTGTGTTCTTCATACTTAATCCTGAACACCCACTTATTTTTTTAAAGCTTTCTTGCCTTTTGTCAACTTAACCAACTCACAATTTTTATTCTCATGCATGGAATTTATTTCATCTTGTATGGATTTAACCCATTTCATCTTATGTTCATCTATCATAGCCTATTAAAAATTCTCAAGTTCTCCTCCATCAGTAAGTAACACATACTGATCACTAGTGTGTCTAGTAAAGGCTTGCCTTACTCGCGTAGATCTCTTTATTCGAACCTGAGTAGTCTCTGGTGCTGGTGATTGATTCTGAACATCATCTTCATTAGAATCTTCATCTAATTGATTTTGAATAGGAGCATCATCATTAGCTATGTTCGACTGGTGATTTTTAAATTCATCTCCAACTTTTCTTGGCATCATTTTTATAGGAATTAAGTCTAAGTCCACTAGGTCACCATCAGTTCTTGGAACTTCCTTTTCACTTTGTCAAGATCTTTAATGGTTTGATCTTTGAAAAATACAATGTCATGGCTCCGAATCAGATTCTTCTTGACTAGATCATAAAATTGATAGCTGAATTGATCTTCTCCATAACTAATAAATATACATTAGTGAGTCTTGACATCAAGCTTGGATCTCTCATCTTTAGGGATATATAAATAAGCTTTGTAGTCGAATACCCTTAGATGATCATACGAAGCATCCTTTTTGGACCATACTTTCTCTGGAACATTAGACTGTAAAGGGATGTAGTGTGAGTGATTTAATACATATACTACTGTTAATAAAGTCTCACCTTAAAATTTCTTAGGCAACTTTACCTATGAAATTAGGCATCTAACTCTCTCCATCAAAGCCTTGTTCATCCTCTCAGCTAAACCACTCAATTGCAATATCCTATGAGGAGTAATCTGATGTCAAATACCATGCTCTTTGCAATAAACATCAAATGGTTCAGTGTATTCTCCACCATTGTCTATTCAAATGCATTTCAACTTCTTCCTAGTTTGTCTTTTAACTGGAATTGTTTGAAAACATCTTGCACTTAATATTTAATCTTCAAGGTGTATACCTACATATTCCTTAAATGGTCATCAATGAAAGTCACAAAGTATTGAGCACCACCTAGTGACTTTTGCTTTAGCCCACATAGATCTGACTGTAACAAATCCAACACATTCTTCATTCTAAAAGGAGGGGAACTTTTGAAAGTGACTCTATTTTGCTTTCCCACTAGACAATCAACACAGTTCTTTAAATGCACCTAGTCAATTCCAAATAATGCATTTTTTACTAACTAAATCATTCCCTTTTCGCTCATATGACCGAGTCTCCTATTCCATAATTCAATTTCACCAACTTTCTCCACTAGATTCACAACATCATTGCAAAGCTTTGCTTGCATTATATATAACTTTTAGCACTTTTTACCTTTGGCAATTATTAAGGTGCCTTTAGTAAGTTTCCATTTTCCATCTTTAAAAGTGCTACAAAATCTACCATCAAGTATGCCAACAGAGATTAGATTTAGGGAAAGATCAAGAACATGTCTGACACCTTTTAGAGTCAATATCATGTCAATTTCTGTTTTTAAGTAAATATCACTTTTTTTTGTGATTTTGGTCAAACCGCTATTTCTCATTTTAACAACACTAAAATCTCCTTGTGTAGATGATGAGAAGAGTTCTTTATGTGATGTAGTATGAATAGTGGCATCATTGTCACCTATAAAGTTGAGCTCGCAAGATGTACTATTCACATCATTATTGTATGAGATGATGTGAAAGTCATTAATGGTGATAGCCGTCAATGCGTGTTCATCATCACTGTTATCATCTTTCTTAGCTTCTTTGCCTTTGCTCTTTTCTTCTTTGAACTTTTAGCAGAACCTTCTTCTTACAGTGTTGGCACTTAATGTTTGCATATTTATTTGATCTTCCTTTGCTCTTATCTCTGAAATTTAAACCTTTGGACTTGCTCCTCCCTGCGGAACTTGTGACCAAAACTTCTATTTGTATTGAAGAGGTAGAACTCTATGATCTCGATCTCATTTCTTCATTCAAAATTCCACTTTTTCCAAATTCTATGTTAACAACACCATCAATTGTAGAATTGGTAATTGAAATCTTCAAAGTCTCCCAATACTCTGGTAAAGAGGTAAGCAAGAAAAAGGCAAGCACTTCATCATCGAACTTTATGCCCATTCCTAATAATTGATCCATGATCCCTTGAAATTCATTCAAGTGATCTACCTATTTTAACTACACTAAATTTGTCAGATAAAATAATTTTTTATTACTAATTTTTTAGGCATACAATGCCTCGAGCTTCTTCCATAATGTCTATGCATGAGTCTCATTACAAATATGGTTGTACAAATTATCTTTTACAAATTGTTAAAGAAAACCACATACTTGCTCATGCTCAAACGTTCACTCCTTGTCTAATTTATTATTGATTTTTGCTTTAGTAAACACCGATAAATGCATTTTTGTGACAAACAGAAGATCTTTCATCTTGTTCTTCCATATGTGGTAGTTGAAGCTATTTAAGCTAATCATCTTGCTTATTTTTGTCTCCATTTTTGATGAGAAATCTTTTGACATAGAACTGAACCTCATTTTGAATAATACCTGTATATATGAATAACGTTGTATATGTGAATGGTATCATATAGTACTATGAATAGTACCATATACATGAATGACACCCAGTTGCTACAACTCAGTGACTGCTACGATGTTAATTCAAAAATAAATGTAACACCCCACTCCTGCCGAACCCGAACCCGATATCGATCGTGATACCCGAATCCGTGCCCCGCGAGGGTGGCGTGTCACATCACTTAACACATCACTTAACAAAACTCGGTACATATTTTTTTTTGAAACACTTTACACTTAGCACGTATTGTGTGCTCACTTTTTCAAACACTTTATTTATTTCAACTGAAA